>DWNA01000310.1:0-27075 GCA_018249835.1 Heliconius besckei | reverse complement strand
ATTTCTCATAATAATATTTACACTTTTATGGTACGAAGAGGTTTTTATATTGTTTTCTGTATTGAATATAGGGTAGATCGAGGCGAACCGGATCATTTTTTTTTTGAGAAAATGAAAATCATACTATAGAATACTTTATGAAACTTTTATTGCCTAAATAGTAATCATTAACAGTTTTGCTACGAAAAAACATAATAAAGTTTTAATTACTTATAAATTTTTCAAATAATTAATACAAACCCCACCAGACAAAAATGTTTAATTCAAAGAAAAAGGCCCTTCAAAAAATTTACACAAAAGTTTCCCTAAATCCTAGATTTACCTCCTGATTTGACCCTTTTGATCGAAATGTTTGAAGAACAGCACATAACCCCAGGGGTTGATGGTGATTTCGTCATTCAGACCGGATTATATTGTAGTCTTAGGCCGGTAAATAGCTCGAATAGTAGAAATGAAATATGATGATAATGCACGTTTAAGTAAATCTAACGATTTATTTTAGATTTTATCCGTTGAAAGATAAATATTTTTTTTCTCTATGAATAATTTCTTTGGTTAAGCTTAAGGTTTTATGAAGACATATAGCAGGGCAAAAAGAACCTTATTTACATACAGTATTCGCCACTATACGGTCTTTTCCGCGTTTTCCTCTTTATTTACGTAATTTTCGAAGAAGTAAGGTAACTTGATATTTAATTATTTATGAATATTTTTTTTACATACTCACTTGTCTATATATGGCTCTTGCAAGGTTAATTCTAGCTCTCTGCCCCCCGGATAATGAAACACCTCGCTCTCCCACTAACGACAGGTCACCGTAAGGAAACTGCGTGAAATCCGGTAATAGCGAACACACTCGACAAACCTAATAAAAAATGTGAATATATTAAAAAGCAAACTGTAAAGAGGATTTCGCGAAAAAAATATAACATAAAATATTATAATATTCGTAGACTGATCCAATTACTATGAAATTTAAATGATATACCTATATAAGTAAGAAAATAAATATTCAAATATTAAAAGATTTTAAATAAAATTATGAATAGAATAAAAATATCTTAAAAACATACATTTTAAAAGAATTTATCATTGTTTACGGATTTTTTATATAAATACATAAATATAATAAAGTCGATAATAATTGAAGGTTACAAATAAATTGATATGATAAAAAATTATCGTTAACATATAATAGTATAAAAAAACGGAAGAAATTGATATTAATTAATTTATTAAATATTGATTGATTAATTCAAGAAATAATATGAAAAATGTTATGTGAAATAACTTCTGATTCACAAAATCTTATTGCAATAATTATCCTAACAGCTAGTTAATACATTTTCCTATCCCTTTATACTATTTATCTATTTAAAAAAATAAAAGACAAGACAATGGGATATACCTCTTTATATCTGGCAACATCATAGGGCAATCCGAACAAAATATTTTCTCTGACTGTCGCCGGGAAAAGCCAAGATTCTTGACATGCATAAGAGACACTGCCATAAACGCTTAAATTTCCACTAATTACGGGTAGTTCACGAAGCAATACTTGCAATAGCGAAGACTAAAAACATAAAAAAAGTAAATTTATTGAACAATATTTGTTTTTAAATTTATATATAAGTATACAATATACATATATGATTTACTTTCCCAGAGCCGACCGGCCCAACGATAGCGCAAAGCTTTCCTTTCATAATGTACGTACTAATGTTCTTTAAAGTCATTTCTTTGGCTTTATCCTTATTAATGTTCCAAGAAGCGCTTACAGATGACAGCTCTACTATCCGATCTGGTAAATCGTGTACTGGCAAACGTGAATCAACTAAAGAAAATAAATATAAATAAAAAAAAAACAATAAAATAAATGTTTTAAATTGTCTATTCCAATATTAACAAATATTATTAATTATATTCATTGGAAGAGTATAATTTAATAATATTTTTTACTAACTCTCTAAAGGTTAAATAACATGTAAACTAATCTAAGTTTCAAGTTTTATCCAGGCCATACAGTATCATCACACGTAACTATCGGTAAAACCGGTTATTGAATATTAACAAGAAAATAAAATTCTAAAGCCTTTTTAATATTTAATCTTTTAAATATTGCTTACCGATGGATGGTCTGAAAGTGTCTGTTGCAGAATATTTCTGTGCAACTATTGAGTTGGGGCTCATCGCGGTTGGTTTCCCATTAAAACTGACAAGTTCAAATTTCGTTAACACCGATAAATCCTCTCGTTCATCTAAAATAGGTCTTTATATTTATTTAAATGTTTACATTTACATTTGTTTTTCTAAATAATATGTAACTTACTTACCCATTGTGAGAACGTTTTGTATGCGTGTTAATGAAACATTTAGTTCCGAGAGACTTGCTATGGCAATCGGTAAAATAAAGGTCAAATTCATTTGCACAATACTGAGAAATACTTTAATAGGGTATATCTGAAAAAAAGGTTGCGAATGTTGAATTTTCATACACAATTTGTTCGGAAAATATATATAATAGAGTATTAAATATATTTATCACCTATCGTGCGAGGCTATGCCCGCTTGAAATTAAAATATTAATAAAGAAATTGAAAACTAAAGATTCAGTCAATTCAGGAAAACAGTTGTATAAAATAACTATTACGGCAATTAGCAAATTTGTCGAACTAATTACTTTAAATGGACATAACCCTATATGTTTTCGGAAGCCTTCCAGAACCCAATAGTGAAAACCGCAACTAAATCGTTAAGGCGATTCTGAGATTAGCGATTACAAACACAGACAAAATTTTTAAAAATCATTGTTTAGGGTTCTATTGTGTTAATAAAGGTTCCCAATAATATATATTTTTAAATATCTTCCAAGTACAGGCACCGACTCTGTTACGATTTTATTATAAGTACCTATAGATTATTGGTCCATAAAATGTCACGAAACAACACATACCATATCAGCTCTAAGCAACACTCCAGACAGGATAATGGTCAATGATGTGATGAATAACGTACTGCGTTCTGCATACATCATGAATCCTAAGAAAACGCTTCGGACGCAGATAGATTTTCTTAGAGCAGCGAGTTCGAATTGGCGAGCCATTTCTACTACGGCCTGGAAGGACTTCTCCCAAGCGTACATTTTGATTACCTGTTGCAATAATAGTTTTCTTTACCATATGAACAATATTAGATATGTTATACTGTAACATATGTTGTCTTAAAATAGACTTAATATTTTCATCAAGTAAACTGTGAAATTAATATAAAATTATAAAGCTTTCTCTATATTTTATTTACTTGAATTTTTATTTATTATTTAACTTTTATTTATTTTACTTACTTGAATGCCGTTTATTATTTCCGACATTAACTTAATACGCTTGTCAGTCCTTTGAGCTACTGTTCTCCTTATTACAGCCGTGAGCTTCGTCAATGCAGCTGAAATCGATTTTTTATATAAAGACGAATATAACATAGATATACTAATAATATAAAGCAATATAATTTATACCTTGTATAGGAAGAACCAAGAGGACTACACCAAAGAGACCTACAAAAGGAGCGTAGCCACCAGCATCGTATAGGAAGTATAAAACTACTGATAATTGCAACGGTACCAACCACAAGTAATGTAAGAACATAAAGGCCATGTCAAATCTCGCTACATCGTTAGATAGAAGGTTTACTATCTTGCCTGTTGCTATTTCATTAATAGACGTCTGGCTCATTCGTAGTATCTGCAAAATGAAACATATGTAGAGGATTCGAACTTTGAAATATTACTCTTTAATTCGATTATACAGGGTGGAAGAGGCAGTGCTCCTTTTACTGAAACTGCATATACCTCAACAGTTTTGACGTAGGATTTTTTTTTCATTTCACGATTTTTATCCATACCTGTATTTGGTGTGACGCACACATACGTATTCGACGTTGCCGCTTTGACAGGTAAGTGTGTGCGTGTTTATGTTATACTTTACAAATGGCGTTTTATTTTAAAATGACAATTTTATTATTTATTTTGTTTGAAAAAATAACTTTTTCCTTTTTGGGAATTATTTTTTTCTGAATTTTATTAGGCTTTTATAGAGTAGTTAAAACTGTGGTTTTATTTAAAGTGGTGCTGAAAATTCCACCCTGTATTTTTTCATATATTTATTTATAAGAAAAGAATTACCTTTCTATATATAAGTGATGAACATGCCACTTTCATTTTTAAACTAAAGCGACTTACAAATAAACTATTATGATGTTGCGTCATGAGAGATATAAAATTTAGAACAAGCATTCCGATAGCATAATAGCTGGCCTCCAGCTGTGTTATAGACTGACTGGCGTGTGCAGACCAGTAAGTCAGCAATGTGGAAAAAAGTAAGGGCTGAATAGTTCTGAAAAAGCAATGTATCTTTTATATCATTGTAAATCTAAGTATTAATATAAAATATTTTTAAATAAAATCCATGTTCCTGTGTGTATTGGATTTTACTTAAAACAAAACTAAACTAATAATGTTACCCTACTTAACAAAGAAGCTTGGCCAGAACACAGTAAAGGGCTTGATTTTAGAGTTATTACGCCTATCCCGCCAATTTACACAAATCGAAGTCAATCAACTGAATTGCAAAACGATTCCGCTACATTAACGACAATAAAAATATATAATAAAGGACCCTTTTATTGCATATCCATATTAATAGGAAAGCATAAAAATCTTAGCCTGTCATCGTCAGAAGTCCGCCATATTGGATATAGAGCGGTGACGTCACTTTTCATTTGACACCCATATTGTAGGAATGGATTGAAAGAACTTAATCGGCCATCTTGGAATTTCCGCCATATAGGATTTAGGAGTAGATTGACGTCACACAACTTCCGTACATAGTAATACTAAATAAACCTGTTTACTAAATTTCAGCCATCAATTCAATCGGGTGAAGAATAAAGAAATCTTTTTTAAGATTTAGTTGCAAATATATAAAATGTAAATACCTGGCTGTAGCATTTATAAAAAGCAAAATAGCACCGGGAGCATAAGTCAACCAATATGCTCTCCTTAATGCTTTCCAAAGAGATGGTTTGCGATTTTCACGGCGAGCGCGACTATATTCCGCTAACCAATATCTAGAATACGACATAATTAAATTAATTGTAAAGAAAATAAAGCAGTAATATTAACAGATTTAAATACTTAAGTTCAAGTTACAATTATTTTTAAATTATTATATTGACAAAATTTACGAAAAACTTTTATAAATGGCCTTCCCACATATAAACATTTTTACATACTTAAATTCTCATCCAAAAATATTGGAATTTGGACTTTTCAAAATTATTTACAAAATCAAAGCAAAAATCAATGGATTAGAGAATTTTATATTCGAAAATAAACTACAAAAGCAACATGCAATAGCCAATTATACTTATATTATTATTGATTATTAATATTGATAACTATGAAGATATACATATACTATAATATTTTAAGATTACTCATAGATTAATTAATAAACTCAAATAATAAAGTGTTATTTTACCTTTCTAGCTTTTCCCCAAGTTTTTCAGAATCATATTGCTTAGTTGGAACGATGAGATCTTTTTCTTCCACATCTCTTTTGTTACCTTTAAACAGTACAGGGCACACCCAGCAAATGAAAAATTTGGATATAATATTTGGCTTATTACGTTTTTTCTTCACATCCGATTCCTTAACATCATTGCTTTCACTTTTACCCATAGTTATAAATTCATATAAATTAAAAATGTTTATATTTATCGCCAGATGAAAAAGTTATTAATTTTTTTAAAAAAGTGTTGCTTGATATACGTCTGGAGTACTATACTACTAGGCTAATCTGCAAAGCAACTGATATGGGGTTATAATCAATTTGTTATTATAATATACAGGCTGAGGCGTATAAACATGTGTATTTATAATAAAAAAATAAACTATAGATAATTTAAAAAGTAAATTATAATATAGTTTCTTCAAAAATATTTTTATTTCAACTAATTAAAAAAGTTACCAGACTATTTTTATATTATTTTTGTTGGTTTTGATAATCAACTGTCGAACATATACTTTTTTTGGAACAAATTCTAAATAAAAATATAATTATGAGACGTATCTTTTATTCTTATTAATGTAATTTAGAGGGAACTATTTTGTTCCATTCTACTAATTTGAAGCTTAAAAATCACCATGTATATAAAGATATGTATAGTTATAATTTCGTCATTATTAAAAAAATTGTTGATATTAACAAATAATCCGAAATCTTAGTTTCAATCTTGTTTATTTATATACAAGTACATTTAGAAAATAAAAATTGATCAATATTTAAAATGAAGCTAAAACAAATTAGATAAAATTAGATTTGTATTTGTTGTTGGTCACAAAACTCGTCCGAGTGAACTGGACAAATTCGGGAAGAAAATGTGTCACATGTACATTTTGATTCAATCATTTTTTTCTCAATATCTTCAATTAACATTTTGACGTGACAAACAGGAATTCTTTTACATTCACATCCTTCAGACGTTGTATCTAAATTGTTATTTGAGTATACAACGTAGCTCTCCTTGTTATGATTATAAAAATTTTCGGTAGGAAGTTGCAAAGACTCGTAAAGCAATCGTTTGTTGCTTGCATGTTCTGAGTCTATACTATATTTGTTGGCATGAAAAAAGCGTTGTTTGCTCGAACCATGACAACTACTGTCTTTATTGCTTGTACAGACCTCGGTTAAATGATTGTCAGTAGAGCTTGCAATATTCTTGAAAATTTCATATTTTTCCTTAGATTTTTTTAATACGATGTCCTTATAGTATGGTGTACAGCCTCCTTTATCCGAAAAGGTCACAATTTTAAGTTGCTTGCTAGAGCTGGAGCTATGGGATGGTCCGTTCATATTTATGGGTTCTGATTTCACTGTTTGTAGAACTTTAGACATAATGTATGATATATTTTTGGAGCAACGATCATTTGCAGCAGATTTCCACAAACAGTCAATTTTTTTGTAGCTGGCATTAATCATTGACATAGCACATCGGCATTGTCCTAATGCGCGATCGCACGAACAATTTAGTGTATAACCAAAATAAGGATATTCAAAATTATTTCTACTGACATCAGTTTTAGATTTTGTGTTGTCTGCACTTAACAAAGCTGATGACGTGGTCTTAGGTGACTTGGACATCTCATTTTTGTCTTCCAAAAAAAAAGTGGGCTTACATTCAGTATATAAATTAACAAAAACTTCTGTATCAACATAATGTTGTGCAGCGTTTTGACATTCACAATCAGTTACATGAACGTTTCTTAAATCACAAGAAATATTTTTTTCATTTGTATTTAGGTTTAGTAATTCTTTATAGAGAACATCACATGATTTATTCTCAGCATTGATATGAGAAGACACTTGACAACTGATATCACTTATACTTTTTAATTTTTGATTATTATTATTATTTTCATCTACTTGTACAAGTATATCTGTGAGCAGTTGTCGAACGGGAGAAGTTTGCTTATCCAATTGTGTTTGATCAAAAGTGTTTCTGTTATTTGCAAAAATATATTTACCTTTTAAACGCTGAAAATCATTCTCTATTAAATCACAAACTTTTTGTAAAATTTTAGGAACTGGAGATTTTTCGTTTTGATCCTTGGACTCACAAGAACACTGGACCCGTTTAATTTTTAGTTTTATATATTCTTGTAACAGACCATAGGCCCTAGACCAAGGTACATCATTATCATTTGATCCTGAACATGAGCAAGTAAGAGGGTTAGTACTTTCAGAAATGACCTCCTTCACCTTTTGTAAAATAGAAAGTAACAATTCTTTTTCTTTTAGATGAGAAAATTTACATTTACGCTGGAGTTCATATAACTTTCCTTTTAAGTGCTCTTCTAATAAATTAAAGACATTTATCTCTAAATCGTTTGAAATAGAATTTTCTTTACAACAAACACACTTAGATTGACCATTTACTTTTTTATTAGATGAATTATTTGTTAATGATTCAATTTCGATTTTATTAGTTGTTACATTTGGAAATAAATCTTTATTCTTATAATTGTTTAAGTAACACCGTGATTGTGATTCTTTAATTGGACTATATGTCCTCGATATATTACTAGCCTCATTAATTTCATTAGTATCTTTCAATGTCACACCTAGAAATTTTACATCAAATTGGTCCGACGAAATTATTTCTGATTTATTGATAACATCTTGAATGAAGGAATCTATAGGTGATTTTAGGCCTTGTTTACTTTTTTTGTATCCGCCTCCTCCAGACGGAAGTTGATGTAAACTTAATGAATCATTTTGTGATTGTTTTTTTTGTTGTTTTTTTAATTTATTATTATTCTTGTCGGGATATTTAATGCATTTACATTTAGTTTCAGAATTGAGGCATGTATATAAGTCATCTGAAGATATGTCGTTGCCGTAGCTTTGGTCAAGGCCGGTAATCAATTGTTTCATTTTACATTTGCAATTATTTTCATTACTTCTATCTAAATTTATTTCAGCTATATATTCAGATTGCGTGGCTAATGGTACTATATCTACACAATCAGTTCCTTTATTATTAGAACTATATGCTATCACGGAGAAAATGGGAATATTCGTTCTACTTTTAGTAGTGTGTCTTTCAGCATTTTTTTCGATTATTTCACTTTTTACTGTATTTAAATTCGCTGGTGTTGTAAAATAATATTTCTCATTATTTTTATCTCCATCGATTAAATTTTCTTTATTACCTTTTGTTTTTTTTAAATGGTCTAGTAAATCGTCTATAGATCTGTTAGAAGGCATTTTATGAAAACATATATCACTAGGACATTTATATTCTGGAGCCTCATAATAACCCTTAGAGCTTGAAAACATCATTGGTTTTGATTGTTTCAAGCTGATTGTATTAATTATATTATGTTTTGACAATTTTGATTTCTGTACTTTTAAACTTTTTTGCTTTTGGTTATGTGATATTTTATTAACAGTCTTTGCTGTTTCACAAAAGCATAAATTAACAGCAAAAGACTGTTCCCTTTTTCTAAAAATTTTTCCTGGGCTTTTTTCTAAATGGCTACTTCGCTCTTCAAAACAAAAACTTGTTTTTTGGGGACTTTTTTTCTTAGCAATAGATTCATTTTCGAGATATTTATTGCCCTTCGAATCCTTAGGAAACGATTTTTTGTTTTTCTTTTCATCTATTTCCTTATTATAGTTAGTGTTTTTGTTTAATAAGCTCATATTTTCCACTTTCTGAAAACCAACAAAAGCTATATTTAAAGGAAAATTAATAAAGCTAAATAAATTGAGACCGTCGTGGCTCAGTGGCACAAGGGGTTGACTGTATCTCGAGGGTTGTGGGTTCGATCCCCACTCGAGGGAATGAATTATTATTTCTTCGGTCTAGCACCAAGTCCAGCGTTGAGTTCCGCCCCCAACAACGAAGTATCTTATCACTATGTTCCCTCTACATACCCTGCTGTGTGCGGGATACAGCGTAAAGTTGATTTGATTTGTTTTTAAATCAAAATGAAGTTGCTCGTTTTAAATAAATGTATAATAAATTTAAATAATTCAATTATTATTTAACAAAAAATATTATTTTATTATCTACATACTTGCTTGAGTAATAGGTCAAATAGCAAATCAAAACATAATATTAACTACAAAGTAGCGTCATCAATTAAATCTCAGATTTTTACTAACCGCAGACTTCTGAACTATTTTTGTAATTTTCTCTTCCATTTGCCACAAGTCTTCTTTTTTGATCGATTCCTATTTAATAGAAAAATACTTTTTTTATTATCTTTATCAGATTCACACTGTATACCCGCACACAGCTGGGTATACAGAGGGAACCTAGTGAAACACTCCGTTCCCCACTTTCTGTCGAATTATGGAGACATTGTGTGTTGAGTGGCAGAACTCAACGCCGGGTTTTGCCTCGATACCAGAGCAAAAAACTGGTGTACGAAGTGTTTTAACACTAGGTTTGCTTGCTGTGTGCGGGCAAAAATAAAAACGCACACACGCGCACGCTTGTGGTCCTGCGCTATGACGCCCTCTAGTTTAATTTGGTAATTTGCCAATTTGCTATATAAATACGCTGTAAGCGATAACTGCGGCGTTGAGTTCCGCCACTCAACAAGTAATACACACTTTATGCCCCAATATTTCATTTCAGAAAATCGAATACTACCCAAGGCGCATAAATTGAATTGTTTGTTAATTTGTACACTGTTGTTCAGAAAACGAAACGAGAAGATTACATAAATAAATCTCAAGGCTAAACAATGCCAGTTATGCTAAGATAGAAAATCCATGTTTCTTTTATATGCATAATCTCGCATGCTCGCATTTGGGAAAACAAACAAATAATTTTTCGCTAAGAACACAATAAATGCAATTATTTGCAATAATTAGCTTTGAAGATTTAAAAAAAATATTAAAAAGAAATACTACAAAAAAATTAAAACAAACAAAATAGTTATCTAAATAAAGATAAACTAATACTGATTATTAGTCATTTCCATGATAATAAATATTGCCAGATGGTTAAATGAGTCACACAATGAGTTATAATGATATTTAAAAAAATGTAAAAAATGTAACTTTTTAAAGTGGTTCCGTACGTGGTGGGGATTTGAACCCTCACCTCTTGGAAACCGTCTAACCAGTCTAAACTATTGTGACTAACTGAAACTTTCTTTCCTCCGGCGACGTGGCGCTGGGAAACGGTTACAGGCAAATGCCCTCTGACCGTGGTTTCTAGCGGTGGCTATTACAATGGCCACGTCATTGGGGTGGGCACTAGGCCCGGTGGGATTGTGACTGCCGAGGCAGGCACAGTGTAGTGAAGGCTTAAAGGGGGATAGGGATAGAGGGGGATGAGCGTTTGCCACCTGGGCGGTCAGCCCAGCCGGGTGAGACCCTTGGTTGCCCCAAGGGAGGCCCAGCTAGGCGACCAGCGACCGAGGTGGCTGCTCAGGAGTCGGTATCAGGAGGGGAAGGGGGGATGATATCCCTCAGCAGGCGTTTGGTGGAATCCGGCGGTCGAGTGTGGAGCGGAGCGATGCTGCGTAGGTGTAGGTGGTCCGAAGCATCGGTACGGCGATACGCGTTGCTCGCGAGCCGGCCGATGTGATTCTCCAGACTCTCTATCCTCAGGTCACGCTGAAGGGTAGCGTTCCTGACGAAATAGGGAGCCTGGGTAACGCGCCGGAGGGCGACGTTTTGGACCACCTGCAGAATCTTCTTTTGGGCTTCGCTGATAAACGCGTACTACGCCGGGCCAGCGTAGGACAGGTGCGGCCTGATGTACGCCTTGTACAGCGACAACTTCGTTCTCAGGGGGAGCTTCGATTTGAATAGAGGACGTAACAAGGAGAGCGCGCGAGTTTTTGCCGCGCTGGCCGCTTGTTCTTGCCCTGTCATGTTCAGTCGGTGGTCGATCACCACGCCCAGGTAGGTGGCTCGGCTGCTCCAGGGGACCTGCTGGCCCTGCAGGCTCAGCGGAGGTGGCTGTCTACGGTGGGACCCAAAGCTGATCGCCTCTGGGTCTTGGCGATGTTAAGTGCAAGCCTCCACTCCGCCAGCCAGTCCGGCAGCAGGTCGAGGGCGCGCTGGAGCTTCAAAGCTGCGTGCTGGGGATTGAGTGACTTCGAATAGAGGGCAATGTCGTCGGTGTAGAGCGCCAGACTTGCGTCTTGGTGCGTCGGGATGTCGTCGGTGTACAAGGAGTACAAGTCGGGCGATAGGATGCTGCCCTGGGGGACACCAGCAGCGATAGGGTGGCTGGACGAGATCTCACTCTCCACCCTAACGCTGAACGTCCTGCCGCTGAGGTAGTTCGCCAGGATTGCGGCGATGTGGTAGGGGATGCCGGCACGTAGCACCTGGTGTAGCAGCCCCGGGTGCCACACGCGGTCGAACGCGCGCGACATGTCTAAAAAGGCTGCTGTGGCTTTCTCCTTTTTGTTGATTGCCGTGGCCACGAAGTGCAACACTCTGGCCACCTGTAGCGTGGTAGAGCGGTCGCTGCGGAAACCAAATTGTTCGTTGCGTGGCTGAAAGTGCGCCAGTATGAGCGGCAGCAACAGTTTCTCGTAGAGCTTTCCCACCGCGCTGAGGAGAGTGATCGGGCGGTAGCTGTCCGGGTCGCGGGGGTTCTTCCATGCCTTGGGCAGCATGATGACCAGGCCCTTTTTCCACGCCTGGGGGAAGTATCCCAGGCGTAGACTGGCGTAAAAGAGCCTGGCCAGAGCGGCAACGATCCTTAGAGGGAGATGGCGGAGCGCGCCATTGGTGACGCCATCCGGTCCGGGCGCCTTCTTCAGTTTCAGTCTCTTAATCGCCTTCGAGACGGTCGTCGCAGAGAAGAAGGAAGGAGGTGGCAGAGGTGGTGGTATTGTGACTAACTGAAAATCGTGCAGGATGCTGCGAGGAATTACGAAAGACCTTGAATGCTACCTAACAAGAAAAATTAAAATGATAATAGATATTATAAGCGTGAGACCAAAGTGAGATAAGATTTTTTTATTTTCATTTCTTCTACACTATTTGTTTTTTTTTTTCTATATTCCCTTTCTCCTCCTCCTTTTTGGTCTTTCCCATCACTACTAAAAATACTTTTTAGTGGTTTATTTTTTATTTTGCTTGGCAAATTCAAGAGCGAATTGAACCTTAGGATATTTTAAGGTCATTCTGACAATATAAACAACACGTGCTTACATAATTTTCGTAAAGTAACAGCATTTTAATCAACTCTAGTCTCGTCGAGAGTACTACCTACTCTCGACGAGACTAGAGTAGATTAAAATGCTACTGGCAGAGGGATTCATGGGGCGCATTTCAACCCTCCACCGTACCATATAAAAGGTAATGATTTTACACATCCACCCAGGGAGAGATGAACCATCAAACGGTGAATCAGAGAATTATGGTTCTCGTTAATCTACCTTATAGTAATGAAATTGGCATATAATTTAAATTTATTAAAAAAAACTTTTAACGGTCATAATATTATTTTGTTTGCCAGACGCCATAACAAAATTGTTAAATACCTTTTTTAAGTCCTCAATTTGGTGTTTTAATTGGGTTACATCTTGTATGGTACGTTTCAAATAAGTTGGTACAGTCCCATCGTTTACCTTTCGAGTGTTGCTTATATTAAGCGGTGCTTTAACAATACAAGGGTAAGCCGCCTCTGAAAAATGTTAACTACTATTATATTAATAAACTTTTGCCAATCTTTACTAAACTTGTTTAAGTAATTAGAGAAGAATTGATATAAGTTTTTTTGTTAAAATAATATATTTCATTTTGCGTTATAGATTATTTATCTTAACATTACAATAACGTCCTATATGAATTATTAATGAACATCCAAAGAATTGTACACATTGTATAACACCTAGTTTACGTGGAAACATCCACCTCCAATTCCTTCTAGATCGTAACGAAACATATTACGGGCAATTACTACAAAAGGTTATAATCGATCGATCATGTTTATTGCAAGAATACAAGGAAAAAAATATAAATATTTACAGTTAGAAGGAAAATATTGATTCGTAAGGACGCAATTGACATAGACTAAAAATAACAAAGGCTTTATTATTTTCTAATATCTGTACATGCTTATATAAATGTACGTTTTATATAAGCCCCGCCTGTTGGTTGAATATTAAAAGATTTTAAAATTGGACGAATATACAGAGCTCCTTTTACTGAAACTGCATATAGGATAAAATATTTCAAACCCAGAGCTGAAAAATTAATCAAGGTACCTCAACAGTTTTAACGTAGGATTTTTTTTCATTTCACGATTTTTATCCATACTTATATTTCGTGTGACGCACACATACGTGTGCGACGTTGCCGCTTTGACAGGTAAGTGTGTGCGTGCCTATGTTATACGTTTTATTTTAAAACGATAATTTTATTATTTATTTTGTTTGAAAAAATAACTTTTTTATTTTTGGGAATTATTTTTTATCTGAATTATATTAAGCTTTTATAGAGTAGTTAAAACTGTGGTTTCATTTAAAGTGGTGCTGACAATTCCATCCTGTATCTCTCTAAAAACACTAAAATATTTTTAAAAAGATTGTACATACGTTGATTTTTACACTGACAAGGCGGAGGACCTTTAGATATCATTTCTTTAGCTTTTCTAGTAATCTGTTCAGCCTTTTCATTACACAGTTGTTCAGCTAATTTCGTTGCTAATTTTTGGGCACGAAGCTCTATCACTCTCTCTTGCATGCCCTTATCTATTGCGTCATTGTCGGGAACTGGGTCTGAGCAGCATTTACCCACCCACTGTAAGTTTAAACATCAATTATAGTCAATTCATTCAAATTAAAACAGATATCCTGCGCGTTATACTATCATATGTAAATGAAAACTGGGTTTTATTAATTGCTAACTGTCCGCCATAGCTTTGTTTGCTTGTAAACGTGGTGGCTGCGCATTAGAATCGGAAAAAATAATTATTATAATTTTCCTGTATATGTTTAGAAGGTAAAAACATATATCTATATATCCAATTTATGTATGTTAATGTATTTTAAACATTTTGAATGTTTTATAAAAATATCATAACAACTTTTTAAAGCTTGTAAAATTTATAAATATAATAATTGTAACATACAAAATACAAACATCACGGAATAACTCCAGAATTCGGCAGAAAGAAAGAAAGAAGGCAGAAAGGGAACGGAGTGTCTTAACACTGGGATCTCTCTGCCGACACTGCTGTGTGCGGGATACAGCGTGAAGCTGATTTAATTTACAAAATACTATAACTTATTCTTATATATACCTATATAAGAATGAGGTACATAAAATACCCTTTAGTACATTTAAATGACTAACAGATGATATTTTAATCATAATGAATATATAAATTAACATAGATTTTACTATTAAATATTATATTCATTTAATAATAGTATATAATAGTAACACTAACTTTTGCGTGGTATTTTTCTATGGAAGTAGAAATCGCAATATCAAGCTCTCCAACGAGTAATTGCGCAAAGAAATTAAACAGGTTCGTCTTTATAACGCTCGAGCGTTCCCAATTGTGTCTATCTTCAAGACATTTTAACATTTGGCATGGCATTATTGAACCAGAACCACTCAGCTCTGATTGTAGACCTCCAAATAAGTCTCCAAGCAAGTTAGTGAGGAGTTGGCTACGTAAAGATGTGCAAGAACAGGACTCCTGGAAATAAGAAAATCTTATTTTATTAAAAAAATCTCATTCAGATATGAAGATGGATATTTTACTATTTTTGTTATATATTTAAAAAAATAAAAAATTAAATCAGCATCACGCTGTATCCACACAGCAGGGTAGGCAGAGGAAACCTAATGTTAAGACACTCCGTTCCCCACTTTGCGCCGAATTCTGGAGGCATTGCTTGTTGAGTGGCAGAAATCAATTCCACGCTTTGCCTCGATACCAGAGCGAAGAAATGGAAATATAAAGGTAAATAAATATTTCACTTCCTCGAGTGGGGATCGAACCCACAACCGTCGCGTTACAAGCACACTCTTGTGCCGCTGCGCCACGACGGCCTCAATTATTTATTTATTTTATTAAAAAAACGAAGTGTGTTGACAAAATAAAAACCACGTATAGTAACATTTAGACTTTACCAACAACTTAGTTTCTGGAGTACACTGACACAATGCAGCGAGAGAAGGCGTCCTTTTAACTTCGACAGAAACATCTTGGGGTGATTTACATTTACATTCTATTATTCTTCCCTTTAACTCCATCAATTGTTCTTTCTTTCGCTTCAATTCATCGATGTTACCCTGCATTCGACTATCACATGTATCTCTGCAAGCATCTAGATCTTCTATTATGTCTTCTTTTTCTTGGCGAAGTTCTTGAATCTATAAAGTATTGGAATGCAAAAAGAACGTTAGCGCTAACGCACTCCTTTTATTTTAATTATATCTTAAATATTTGTAAATACATGTTTACGTATAAATTCTTTTAACATTTAATTTTCTGATTAAATATTTATGTGCGTTGAGTCATCTCAATAATTATCATTTTAATTGAGGAGAAACCTCAATTTATTATTTAAATAATATTATAGATATTACTTTGTGTATTAAAAACCTTTACTCCGACATTATATTTAAAATACAATCTGTAACCTAGACTACAATGGTATCAGATACTAGGCGTATACTCGTTCATAGGCCACCAACGTCCCTAAGCATTATTTTGTTTAGTTTAGTTGACAATTCTCACAAAAAGTTAGATCTCACAAAAACAGGTTGTATTTGGTTTCAACTCACAAATTTATTGCAACTGAGTTTTGTTAAGGAAATCATAAATTATAAGGTAATAAGACAGTGCCTATTAATAAAGCGTATCTACAGTCTACTTGTTATACAACTAATTCTTAATTTTAAGATTATTTTAAGAGACATATTGAGCCAGGTGTTTTTTTACAAATATGTAATTGTTATTTTATTTCGTATAGGAAAAATATGTTTTTTGTTATATCTATATAAAATATTTTTATATAGATGAGTCCAACATACTCGTATAAGGGCCAAACTAACAATTTGGCCATATTGACTTTTTAATGCCAAACATATTCTATCATTTCTTATGTCAGAGAATTGAAAAAAGATGTGAAAAGGCGTTTGCATATTAAAGGTTATTACTAAATTAATAATTTGATAAATGATAACACGCCTTGGGAATAAAAGGCTCGCTCCAGTCTGTTTCAAAGGTGTCATTGTCATAAATAAAAAGATATATATAAAATTGATTTTAAAGTTTCTTGAGCCAGTTCTTCTCAGGTCTGAAGTATAAACTTTAGTAGAGCGTTTGACGTTAAAAAAATGAAGCAAGCAACTTCTTATATTGGAAATTATTTGACTTAGAGAGTTGACATGTTACTGCTACGTGATTATCAGCTGTTGCCGATAGACTTTTCTAAGAAGAAAGACTTGCTTTATTTATGTCGAAAAATTTACGGAAGAAAAAACAACTAATAAGAATTTTTTATCGCCTCTAATTATATCTTTGCAATTAAAGACAATAAAAATTATTTCATCACTTCCTTCTTTTATTAATGATTTAATTTATTTAAACTTTACGTTTTATGTTTGTCCATGTTCTGATTTTTTTATTTTTGGTCAGCTATTTTATATTTAATTGAACAGTTAGATCTCTGTAAAATTCATATATTTTTAAGATTTTCGTTTTAAAAAAATACAATATTTTATTTAGGTGCCATCGATATATACAAATAAAATATTTATTAAATATCACACACTTACTTCTGATGAAAAATTATCGTTTTCCGTCTGCACCAGATATAGTTGTTCAGAAATTTGTTTAATCTGATCTTTCAGTACTGCGAGCTCAGCGCGCATCGCCCGCTCAACCTCGAACGTCAAACATCGCGCTGACTCTATGTCGTTTTTGACACTCCACACTCTTCTCTGGGCTTGTTCTTCTTTGAACTATTTTGAAATTGTTATTTATTTCTGATATAATATACTTATAAGAAATATAAATTTAATTGGCGTTTACAACTTCAGTTGCGTGGTGTTTAAAATGACGTTTTTCCGTTATTTCAGAATCTATATATCTAACGAAACTGTAATATAGACGAAATAAGAAATATACATGTATCTATATGTATATGGTATATATCAACTCTTATCACGTATTATCGAGAAAGGCAGAGAGAACCTAGTGATACGATACTCCTTCACCTCTTTTCGCCTACATTAGAGATATTGTGTGTTAAACGACGCGACCCTAAACCAGTTTTTACTTAATTTTTATTTAAATTTGTATATTCTTCAGAAGGAAACCGTGCATGTCCTGTAACTATTTACCTGTACCTTTTCATTATTTAACACATTCGTAGAAAATTAAAAAGTAAAGTATATTTAAAATTCCTTTTCCAACCATTAAGTCTCTATCCAGCTGTGTTGTCCGGCACAGCTGTTCTGCAAGAACCGCGTCGTTCCGGGCCGACTCCTCGCTGAGTTGCAGACGAAGACACGCGCGCTCGCATACATCCTTTTCTACAATTTTGAGCTTAGTCCGTTCCTTTTCCGCTATTTCACCATGCTGTTTTAATAATGATGCTAAACTAGTGCAAGCATTTTTGTAATTGTTTCTTTCTTCAATGGTCTTTTGAATCTGGAGTAAATGAAATTTACTGCACATACTGTTTAGTACATTTACTTATATCATATCATAATTATATTGTAAATATTTCTTTGTATTAAATATATATATAGCAGCACGAAAAATAAAAATAATATTTGATGTTAAGAATTACGCCTTTCGCCTATAATGATTTTTTAAAGCTCTGCCACCAAACACAAGCTAAATGGAGATGGAGTTTATTGCCATTGCAGGCAACTTTATACCATACATATTAATATATTTATAAATCAATAAAATAAACTGATCTAACTTGGTTAGTCAAATCATCTTCTTTTTCTACAGCTAAATTTAAGCGTCGTTGATATCCAAGTTCCAGGTCCTTCCAAGCCGTTTCAGCTCGTTCCAACAATTCGACTCTTTCAGCTTCGCGACGTGCAAGACGTGCAGCTCGATTTCGCAATTCATTTATCGCTGTATCAAGTTCTGTGAGACGCTTTACGCACTCTGTATCTTTACAGCACGCCTATAAATATCAACGCCTATAATTGCTTATTTATCTTGAATTATAACTTACGAGTTAGAATTATAACTTTTTTAAGATTTAAATGCTACTTAAAAAAATGTACTAAGTATATAATTTTAAAAAATCAGCTTCACGCTGTATCCCGCACACAGCAGGGTACACAAAACAAACATAGTGTTAAAACACTCCGATTCCTACTTTCCGTCGATTTTTTCGAGGCATTGCGTGTTGATTGGCGAAACTTAACGCTGGGCTTTTGCATTGATGGCAGAGCGAAGAAATAAAAATATCAATAAATAATAAAACATTCCCTCGAGTGGGGCTCGAAACCCACAACCGTCGCGTTACAGGCCTTGCGCCTTTGCACCACGACGACTTCTCGCTTTATTTTGTGCAAATGTTTACGATGTCGGAATGAATTGATTGTATTAGTACGCTCTACCTAGTAAACGTTTATTAATAAAACTTACGGCTTCTATTTTACTCATTATGCTAACAGTTTTAGTCTCGGGCTTTGGTTTTTTCGCATTATGATGAGAACATGGCGATTCTTCCACACGCATAACAATATTAGTTTCTATTGGCAATTTGACCACGGGCCCCATTAGAGATGACGATAAGCCGATGCCTAAAGATGATAAGCTGTCTTTAAAAAAATTCGTATTTTTATGAGACGAGGCTTGTTCATATGATTTGAAAACAACGCCCGTCTTATTTACAGAATCAATTTGCTCTTCATATATTTGCCTTGAATTCGCAGAATCTTTGTAAGCTATTTTAAACTTATTTTCTTGTATAAACCTGTAACAAAAATTTATGTTCAACAGAAATTACATGTAAAAACACTCATTTTATATGCAACGAGAATAATTAATTATAAAATCCTTAATTATTATAGTAACATTCAACTGTAAACAAAGAGAGATGTTTTTGTTATATTTCTTTTGTACTTATGTTTCAGTTCGTCAACCTATTAATGGAATGCAAAAATGTCCTTAAATTTATTCGGATTTTCCATTTTTTTTTAAGTAGTGATGTATAAAAAAATATTCCTATAGATAAGTTAGCAATTATATATATAGATTACATATTCTTCATACATTTGCAAACCTATTACAGTCATTACGCGTAAATACTCAACCGTGACATGCTTTAAAATATTGTTAACTCGAAGAGACAGCATGGCATCTCTAGCGTAAATGAAAATCGTATACAGGGTGGAAGAGGCAGCACTCCTTTTACTGAAACTGCATATAGGGTAAAATATATCAAACCCAGAACTAAAGAAATTAATCAAGTTACCTCAACGGTTTCGACGTAGGATTTTTTTTTCATTTCACGATTTTTATCCATATCCATATTTTATCCATATTTCGTGTGACGCACACATACGTATACGACTCTGACAGGTAAGTAAGTGTGTGCGTGTTTATGTTATACTTTACAAATGGCGTTTTATTTTAAAACGATAATTTTATTATTTATTTTTTTTGAAAAAATAACTTATTAATTTTTGGGAATAATTTTTTTTCTGAATAATATTAGTCTTTTATAGAGTAGTTAAAACTGTGGTTTCATTTAAAGTGGTGCTGACAATTCCACCCTGTATATAAATAAAGAGTACCCGCATTCATAGATTATTTTTATCGAAAGCATTGAACATATATTCCTCACAAGATAGGACGAAAATAGCTCGATTTTTATTATTTTTACATTTAATTACAAACCAACTGTATCAATTTTAAACATCACAAATTTTATGCAGGTAGCTTAAATTGTCACGCGTAAACAGTGCGAAATAATAATGGATTTAATTATCTCCATTACATATGAAGGCAAGATGTTTCCTTCCGTTCATAAGGGTCTGGCTTCATGATACTCATCGACCGTACCCGGTGCATGACCCACATCAAATTTATAATACGAGTATAAGCATATTCGTGTGTTAACCGCTACTTTTATTTTATAACACAATTATTTTATGTTTATGAATGTTTTAATGTCTGCATATTTAAGCGTGTTTAATTAAAAACAAGTGCACCATATTTATACACTTATATTTTTAAAAACTAATTTAAAACTCATTATAAAACGATTTTTTGTCTGAATATTTACATTTCAGTACTAAAAATTCATATTACTGTGTTTATAAAAAAAACTAGCCGTACTTGTAAAGGCTGTCTACGTTTTTGTGGCCAAGTCGTTGCCAGGCCAGCAGCGCGCAGGTGAGATACCTCTGGTCAGGTGGCAGTGAAGTCATTCCGCTCTCCTCACGTGATCCACGCTCGAGGCGCTCGTGCGCCGACCTCATTGCGTCCTAGTCACCCACAAGACGATAACGAACCTCGCTTAAAAACGTTACTTATAGCTGCTACAAAATTAATTTATAGGCAACGAAGTTATAGGCATAAGGAACCTAGTGTTGCGACACTCCGTTCCCCACTTTCCGCTGAATTCTTCTTCGAGGCATTCCGTGTTGAGTGGCTAAACTCAACGCTGGGCTTTTCCATTGGTGCCAGTGCGAAGAGATGCAAATATTAATCGAACCCACAACCGTCAACTTACCGTCACACCTTTGTGTCTCTGCGCTATGACAGTCTCAATAATCTTATCGTGGGTAAACATTACGAAACATAAACAAAATTAAAAAACTAAGCTATAAGAATTTATATAAGCATATTTTACTTCCAAATCCAAGTATGGGTTCTTTTTAAGAGCCTTGGAGATATTCCAAATAATAAAGGAGCACATCGAAGTTTGTTTGGTTGGCAAGTAAGATGAACCAGTTTCCGTACATTTTCCGTAAAATAGAGACTGAAAATAATAATTAATATTGGATTTATAAATCTAGTTATTCTATTTAATAATAATTTTACTTACCATTTTTATATTTTTTTATTCTTGATAAAATATTTATATATAGCCCTAATAAACATTTATTAAAGAAATATTTAATTAATAATTATAAAATTAAAGAGTGATGCATCCCCACTAATAATTTTGTTTGAGCAGCACGTATTTCATATCTAAAATGACATCTATCAGTTACATGTGAGTAATACGAGTAAGTTATTATACCAAAAAGGCTGTCTTTCTGGCAGAAATTTAAAACAAATAATGATATTAATTATTAATAATTGAAATAAAGAAAGCAATCACATCTAAGAGGATAAAAAAATATTACTTTAATAACAGCAATAGAATTTTTAACGAGGTTAAGAACAATAATTACTTGATTGTCAATAGTTTTAATAGAACTATAGATTTATTGCAATATTCAATATTTTCTTAACATAAATGTTTAAGAAAACTAATGTGAATATTTTTTTTCCCGGAAACTTTATAATAAACAATATTATACTTTTTCTTTCATCCGAATTACCAGCATTGTAGGATTATTAACGAAATTCATTAATTGAAGAAAATTTAAATATAATGATTATTTAAGGTGTGAAACGAATCACAATTTAGGTGCTGTGCTGATGAGCTACGGTGGCGTAAAATATACGTTTAAAAAATTGACCGTGGCGGTACTCGAACCCGCGCTCCTGGAAATCTACCAGGTGCACTAAGCTATACGTTCTCATCAAGCTACGTCGAAATTCTTATATGCTTGTTAAACTAAAAAGATACACGAAGATTCTTTTTTCATTCGTTCGGTTCCGATTATGGGATCCGGTTGAAGTCGTTTTTTTTTTTATAAAATATAATTTTCTTTTATAAAAGAAATAATAATATAAATATAAGCCTTCAAGTTGAAATAAAATTCTTAAAAAAAAAAATAACAACGAGAAATAAGTAAGAGCCTCGTTGTAAAGCAATAGCAAGCTATTAAAAAAATATCTTTATGCAACCTATTGTGAGGGTCAATGTGCATTAACAATGGTTATCTTCTTGCTAATTCAAGGATGTTAGGTGGAATTCATAATTTAACACACTATCTAGATGTTTACATCTAAATTATGATAGAGGAAAGCGGGGCTGGATGTGCCAATTTTGACAAGTCCTACGCAGACGGGACCGATAAGTAAATCTTCAATCAATAATATCTTCACAATCCTAATAAACTATTGGGCTTGTTTATTTTCCTTCTAGTTTTATGCAGTCGGGGTTATTGTTTTTTTAAATATTTTTTTAGTTTATTAATTGTAGGTATATTAGAAATTTATTAACATTGCATTTCTAAATGAACATTTAAATAAATCAGCGTGAACGTATCCCGCACACAGCAGGATAGGCAGAGGAAACCTGTCTGTTATCCATTTTCCGCCGATTCTGGCGGCTTTGCGTGTTGACGGAACTCAACGGCGCGCTATGCCTCGAAACCAGAGCAAAGAAATGAAAATATAAATTCAAATAAATATTCCATTTCCCCGAGAGACAGTCGCATTTAGTCATACACTTGTACCCCTGCCTTAAGAACGTTTATGTTTGTTGTATACGTACATATCTCAGAAACCTTCCTCCAAAAATATCCTTGACATTGCCAATATGATAAATATCTAGGGCAGCAATCCGACGACCTGTACTGCTAACAAGTATACTATACACATATTATATTCTCGTAAACGTAACGCTTAAAGAGATGCAAATAAATAATCGAAAGTTGTAACGACATACTGAGCGGTAAGTAATATTAAACCGTTATAAACGTGTTTTTAGGTCATACTTATTCTATTTATCTGTTGAGTTTAATTTTATATTTAACAATTTAACAATTGCAAAACAATTAAAAAAATAAAATTATATAATGTCAACTCGTAAGCAGGTAATTCTATCCTAGTCTATCCTATCCTTAATATTCATCCCTTCTATTTCTTCTTCTTCTATTCTATCCTCAATATTATTAATGTGAAATTTCGCGAAGATTGTTTGTTCCACTTTCACGCAAAAACTATGGAACGGATTTAGACGAAACTTTAAAGCCCATATATGAATATGGGCTATAATTTTAGTAAAGATTTTATTATAATATAGGTACAACAAAAAATTTAAGAGAGCGAAGTCGCGTTTGAACAGCTAGTTATTTATATTGAGATGGTGTGAACGATATATGTGATGTCATGACTTCGAAACTAATATAAAAGATAAATTTCATCACGTTCCCTCTCAGCTTAGAGTCTTTTTAAAAATCTGAAGTACCTATCATCTCGACATAGCACGAGAGAGGCAGCCTAGTAGAGGAAAACACTTAATTAATGGCTCTTTACTTTAAATTGAAATTATTATTGTTAATTACTATAATTAATATTATTAGTGAATAATTAATAAATATTTTCTAAGAAATGTATAAAAATTTTAACAAAACGGGATATAGGGTAGCGTTTTCTAAAAAAAATTATAAATTTTTATACGTTTTCGTAATAGTGAACACTATTATTCTTTCTTAAGTGTAGCATAACACTTTGCAATTATTAAAAATGAATAATTAATACTTTAAGAAGCTATTAATTTGTGGTTGGTATATACCAAAAGAAATGTTTTAGTATAATATATATCTCATTTTAGTTAACCTAGAAAAACTCACTTTGTCACTTATTGATAAATTATTTTTTTAGCTTCACGCTATATACCACAAAATAGCAGAGTAGGCAGAGGGAATCTGGGACCCTAGTGTTAAGAAACACTGTCTCCCTTTATAACACTTCTGTTCCCCATTTCGCACCAAATTCTGGAAAAGTACGCGTTAAGTGGTGGTATATATACTCTATATTGCATTTTGTAATTCACATTAATACCATAAAATTATAACAATGTTGGCAAAGGTGGACTTATCTCTGATAGAGATTGCTTTCTGGCATTTATCTGGTATATTCTGGTATATTAGATATTCCATTTCTTCGAGTAGTAATTAAATCCAGGACCTAAAAAATCGAAACAAACATTGAAGAAAAGCCAGGTGCCTCCTATTTTACCAATCACGAATCATTGAACGTTTGCTAGAATATCTTGAAGGTGATTCAGTACAAATACAAGTAACTACATAAAATGCATCGTACTCGATAATTACAAAATGTAAAAGAAAAAGGTCGATATACGAGAAGGAGGCGCCGGTGCGGGCGCCACCAGCCGGTTCCCATCGCTAACGGTCCAAGCCTTCCAAGTATAGCCAGCGTTAGTTGCGATCGCTAAGTTATATTTAGCGCACACCGCATATCAACGAAAAGATTACTTTTGAAAATTAAGTGTCCAAGCTATTCGATGCATTAATCTGGTTTGACGATTTTTTTATCTAAAATACATTAATAATATTCTTAAATAATATTTTTCCTTGTAAGAAATATGGCAAAGTAAAATGTATAAGAGAAAACCAGTCAAGTACGAGTCAGACTCTTCCACCGAGAGTTTCGTTCAGTACAACATATTATAGAAATTGACAAACTTAAATTTGCACTAATTTATAACGAATATAAGAAATAGTAACAAATAAACATTGTTTAAGGCCATTGTGGTGGAGGGTTACAGCGCGGCGTCTGCCTGTAAGCGTTTCCATTGTAGATTCGATTTTCTCTTTAGAGAATAAACTGTTCTCATTTCCCTTACTAGCTTTTACAGCCACACCTGGTGGGAGAAGAGATTCTGTGACTGAAAAATTGCAAGCACTGTATGGCTGATTATGAGGATGCCGATGGCGGTAAGGGCATCCCCTGCGAGACTCGAACCTCGGCTTGGGGCCGTCGAGCGGACTGGAATTATACTCCTTTGTGTGCATATACTTAAATACCGTACCGAAAAAACACCTGTATATTATCTATGTATATTCTTTTTACCTACAAGTATTTATCTCAGTCAAACATATGTATGTCAACTGCGCCACTATGACGTAATAGTTCCGTACTAAATCAACTATAAAATGCAATGTTTTGCTTAAATCGATAGTAATATTGTAATATTTTGTCTTTTTCTTTTATTCTTCAATAAAAATATATTTTACATTTATTTCTTTTTTAGGTTCACCCTGCATATATTGCGGGGTAGACAAAGAAACCTACATACGCCAATTTTTTAAGACATTGTACATACAATACATGAAAAATAATTGCGTTTAGTTTAATGTTTAAGAAACAAGATCGATAATAATTTTAATTAAAATATTTATAAAATCCTCATACATCTCATATACCCACGAATATTTATTGCAATTACTACTTTCTTCTTCTTTTCTCTCTTTCTTTTCCAGCTTCCTGAATATACTGCAGTGTTACCCGCACATTCTGTCTACTCTGCAAGCAAAAGGAACTTAACGTTAAGACACAAATTTCCCCACTTTCCTCCCTTCCTTAACCCCTTAAATAATTAAATAATTGAATAATTAAATTCTCTCCATTGAGAATCAGACCCACAACTGTGCCGGTACCCCACGATAAAGGTAACAGAAAAATATATTAGTACTAATAAATTATCTTTTTCCTTAATTGTATAAAGCTAATGATTGAATAGAATATGGATTAATATTGAACTTGACATTGAGCTAGCTGTACAACATTACATCCCCGATGTAATGTCTTTTAGATGGATTCATCATCAACAGCCATCTTTTGTCCACTGTTGGACATAGGCCTTCCCCAATTCTCGCCACCACACTCGATCCTCAGCTTTTCGGATACATCCGCTTCCCGCCAACCTCTTTATGTCGTCGGCCCATCTGGCAGGGGGATTATTATTTAGATGGATTATTATAAACCAATTTTCCTAAATGTATAAAAGTACCTATTAAAATTATAATGACCTCAATTTATTTTCTAATTTACAGAACCCTCGGTGGGCGAGTCTGAATCGCGCTAGACCGGTTTTTTTATCTTCACTACCCTCTCAATTTTAGTGCAGTTGACTGAGAAAACATTACTTTGTATATTGTTTAAATAAAATATGATAATCGGCCAGACAGAAAAAAACCTTTGATAAAATGGAGATTTTCTAATTAAATCTATATAATAGTTATTATACTATAGATACGTATGTATGTGTTACTATAAATATCGATTTAAACCTGGTAGCCTTGAGTGGATTATAAATTATAATTAAATCGTGGGCAAATAGTATTTTTTATCTACTATTTGCCCACGTTAATTTATTACGTTTACATATAAATCGTAATAAATTAAATCAGCTTCACGCTGTATCCCGCACACAGCAGGGTAGGCAGAGGGAACCTACTGTTAAGACACTTCGTTTCCCAGTGGCAGAACTCAACACCAGAGTGAAGAAATGGAAATATAAACGTAAATAAATATTTCACTTCCTCGAGTGAGGATCGAACCCACAACCGTCGCCTTACAGCCTTGTGCAGCTGGTCACGACGGCCTCAACACCTAGCCTAATTATATAAATAATGTTTTATTTTCATCAGCCCATGTCGACAA
>DWNA01000309.1:0-27100 GCA_018249835.1 Heliconius besckei | reverse complement strand
TCTATCTCACATTCATGTGAAAGCAGGAAATAACTGATAATGAAAAAATATTCACATAATATATGTTGCTATAATAGTGTCATACTTTTATGGACAAGTAAATATAATGTAAATACATTTTAGCTATTTCCAGTTGATTAGTGGAACTCAATCCTGGGCTTTGCCTTTTTATGAGAGCGCAGAAACAAAAATATTATTTAACTATAATCCATTCCGCCTAGAGGGAATAGAAGCCATAACCGTCGCATGTACAACCACACACTTATACCACTGCACCACAACAACCTCAATATTAATCTCTGTGTGCATAATATGATGTATGTACATAGTGGAAAGTCATAGGAGCATGTTAACTATGACATCATATGATTATAAAATATGCTGATTAGATTACAAGAATTCACTATACTTTTTCTCATACTATATTGTTTTAACAAGATTAAAACAAGCGTCACTAACACCACCAGCTTATAATGGCGTAAAGCATATTTACACTATTTATTCTACTCATATTTATTAAAAACAACACCACATGGTACAACATCTGACATCTGCAAACTAGGTTGTGGGTTTGGTCACCATACATATAAATTACTTTCATTCGACTCTGCTACTCAATATGCAATGTTTCAAAACACAACGTTTCATTGCCTATCCTTCTAGGTGGGAGTGATGTTGTTTTTACTTTTTTAAAAGAATTACTCATATTCATTAATTTCTTCTTTTAATAAAACTGACCAAGTAAAAGTCAGACTTGATATCTCAACGGAATCTTGGAAAAAAAATGGTCTTGACAGACAGACATACAATCACAATCAGAGAGAGATCTTATAAGGTTTTCCTTTTTCCCTTTTAAGATATGGAACCCCCAAAATTTATATAAAAACTACTAGACATGTTCCTTATTTATTAAAATATTAATGAATATTTGTGCTACATTTTTTTTAACTCAGTTAGTGTTAGCAGTAATATAATGGACATTTTAATGCTCCATTTAGTTAAATTGAGTGATTTCAAAAGAAACCTTTGTGCAACCACTGACTCAGTCAAGGTGGCATTGACCTACGCTTAATACTATTGATGTTACAATATTACATTGAACTTGCCTCAAAGGCCAACTATATAATAGAAGAAAAGTGTAACAAAAATGCTATAACCATTTGCTTGGTATCATTTACAGTGAAAAGTTGTTACACATTGTTTTTTAAAGCTTCGCACTATCAATTTTCATAAGTTTTGTTATAAAATATAGGAAATGAAAATAATTTACTTCTTCAATTGGTTTTAAAACTAATATTATCATGCTGAAAGCCAGAAGCTGTGCTGTTACGACACACACTGTAGTACTCAAAAAAGTATTTGTGAGACTGACTCAGTTGTGGTATCATCGACCTGGGCTTAACTAGCTACAATTGATGTTTTTAAAGAGTTACAATGAACTTTACAGACATGTGTAAAGGTTACCAATCATAATTTTAAGGTTTTATTAATATTTTAATATTAAAAAATACATTTTTTACAATTGAACTTAATTAATTGCTTTGTTTTATTAAAACCAGTATTATTTATTATAAGCTGTTCAGCTAGGCTTATTTGATGTTAAAGTATGCAGTGCTTAGTGTGTAGGTGGGCAGTTGAGTAACATTAAGATGTTAAAACTATTTTTATTAAGTCCCAATTTTTACTGTAACAACAAAATTATATTTTCACAAAATCTTTTCCTTTAACGCAAAGCAAATCAATCTAAATTATTTAAATTTTATTTTAAAAATTGTTTATTAAGTAGTTAGTTTATTTCTGTAATATATGTAAAAGCATAAAAACAACATTATTATTTAAATGTATGTAGACATGTATACAAAACAACAGAATCTCATAAAGGTACGCTGTGGGTGGCCTTCTGTGTTACGCGAAATTAATTACCAGAGTTATCTTATAAGGAAGTGGCTACATACAAGGTTAGTTGCATGGATCAAAATAAAGCCTAGATTTACACGTTTTTTTCGTACTTACCAATTGCCATTTGGACTTTCGTGTGGGGTCTGCGATCGTGATGAGAAGTCTATGGATCATCTGCACCGTTCCCTCGTAGTATACCAATGCCGATTCGTAATTCCCCATCAGTGCCATTTCACGGGCCAACTTCGTGTTCTCGCAAATTTCGCCAACAGACACTGCCATTATTGTCATTCCCGCTGTGTACATATAACGCTTCTTTCAAAAAGATGCAAAGTTTTCTATTCCGAGAAGGATTCGCGTGTGACAACCAGCAATCCAAGAGCACTTCTCATTTTTATTACTGAACTCGAACTAATTTCATTATTATTTATTGTATAATATATACTTATTTATTGATTGTGATTAAATTAAATAAATTATCTCATGACGACTAGAAATTTTATTTAACGATTTTCATGCTTCTCAGACAAAACAAACTTTATCAATTTTGTTGAAAGACTGCTCAGTGTTCACATCACAATCTCGTACACAGACACATAATTAAATATTTTACTAAAGGTGTTGCCATAGTTATTAATGAAAGTCGCACGTGAATAGTATCTTGATCTTGACTGTATTGTTTATTCTAAAATAAATAATTTAAAATATTACAATCAAATCTATACAGTTCTTTTTAAGTTTTATTAAAAAATATTTTAATCATAAATAAATATAAAAATATTAATAATAACAATATTTAGTGTTGCATACTAATTAAAATTATGACGATTGTAAAAGATTAATAATAATGAAATCAACATCTAACATCTTAAGACTAAGAGGCTATCGCTTAGATGTTGGATCAAGAACCGAATACAGAAGGCAGTTTTACTTGAGACGGCGCGTATTGTGCGGAGATTCCTCTCTCTGGAGCCCTAGCCAGCGATGGCTGAGACCCTTGTCCCGCCCACGGAAGAGTGGTTTTTTTATATTTTTAAATGTATTGTTTTATAATAATTTATATTTAAAAATGTAAAATTTGTTCACTAATTTAATAAAAGTATATTCAGTCATGTAATCAATATTTATGAATAATTAATATTTTCAAAATTTACGTTTAATTGAATATATTAATGCAACTTTTTATAGAAAATTATTTTGTTGCAATAATATATGTATTTAAAATTAAATTATTTTGCATTCTTCTTATAATCTAACACCTATAAGAATAAATCAGGTTTTTGGCTTGAGCAATTGAAAATAAATAATCTTTAACATTACTTAAGGTTTTAATTTATCCAATAAAAAAAAATATGCAAGTAACAATAAACATTTTATTGATAGCCATAGGTATTATCCCTTTTAAATAATATAAATACATACTTCAGTACTTATCATAAATAAGCTTGGATCGAAACTATAGTTATATCAAGAATTTCAAGAGGACGCTTTCATTTGTATCTTCTGAATTCTTCTGCCACATTGATCAAAAAAGTGGAGGCATATTATAACAATCGTGTTAGAAACTCTTGACATACAATTTATTTTATAACAATTTCAGTTTAACAGTTCGTCAAATATTTACAATAGTTTTGCAGAATTACTTGCCAATTATAAAACAAATAATAATGGCTTAATCTACTACAACATATATTTAATCTACAATAGTTCTTTTCATTTTCAATAGTTTTACTACTAAATTTCCAAGCTTCTTAGTATAAATAATAATGAGTATGTTCCATATAAAAATACAATAAGCACACTAATATAATGATTCGATGTTTAAACTATTTGGGTGACACCTTTGGTTTAGCAAATAAATATTTTAGAAATAGTTTTATCAGAATCAAAGATTTTCCATGAAATAAAAATATAAGTAGTACTAGATATTGTCCTTAGAACATAAGTAGCTCAAGTTAATTTAAATATTTGTGTTTTTGTTGCATTATATAAATTAAATGTTATATTTTGCATAATCATTAAAAGCAACGTTTACGTAATCTAACTAATTGAACAAACCATTAACAGTTAACTATGAAAGTATGGAAAAAGTCTTTAAGGCGCTCATTAATACATACTGTTATTAATTACAGTATTAAGTAAATTTAAATTAATATCAAGACTCGCTAGATATTTCACTTAAATGAAACAAGTATCTATATTTAATTAATAATGACAACTTATACAAAAACAAAATAAAAATGGTGAAATAATACTATTTCAGCACCAAGTATCTAAGAAAAAAATAGACAAGTGTATAGACTAGGATTATAATCATAACAATATGGCGTCGTGTATAACCAATTTAAAGAAATATTATATACACCCCACCCCATTCCTGTCTATAGTAAAAATAGAAAATTGAAAGTCACAAAGCTTAATTAATTAAAAAAAAATGTATGGCTTTGCTTATATACAAAATAAAGAAAGGACATATCCAATTGTTATTTTGTTTTTTACTGCTTCATTATAATTTTTTATACGGTCAGAATGATTTTAAATATATGGAACCTTTGGCATTTAAATAAAAAAATGCGTTATACATAAAATTATAATATATGAGTTACACTAACACTACCACAGATAATTAATTAATATTGCAAAGGATTATTTTATATACACAAGTTAACATGCTTCTCTATTTTTAATAAGCAAAAAGTAAGTTATGTAATAAATGAAACAATATTTAAAAAAAAACTTATTATCTTAACATAAAAAAGCAATTTTTGCTAAGTATTTTTAAATATAATATATAGATTATATGTACTTATAGAAGTAACTACTGATGAAGCTAGACTAACGATATATAATTATATTTATCACACAGATTTAATGGTCCAACAATTTACATGTAATGAAGTTTATAACAATACTAGCGGCCCGCCCGCGGCTTCTCCTGCTTGAATTACGTTATTATTAATTTCTGTCTCCATGAGTACCTACGTCCTATAAGTGTCGTTCTTGCAAAATTTGAGACTCCTTGCATTTGTAGTAACGAAGTTTCAACTTTCAACCCCAAAAACAACCCATTAGAAGTCGAATATTACAAATTCCCGTCTTAGCGAGCACCTACGTCCTATAAATAACTCCTATGCAAAATTTCAGATTCCTATCACTTGTAGTTTCTGAGATTTTGTGATGAGTGAGTGACCTTTCGATTTTATATATATAGAAGCATAAATAATATGAATTTTTATGGGTGCTTTTAAGGTAAAAATTAAATTATTTCTAACGACAACGAATTTTGAAAGTAACCATTGAACGTGATTTTTTATATGAAAAATAAAACCGACAAATATTTATATCGCTAAGAACAAAAGAGTGTTTAACATTTATTTAAATGACAAGAAATTAAGAAGCTTTCTTTTACAAATTAGTTAAATAAGTATGAAATAAGCAAAATTAATATTAGATTCATAATTATAGCAAAATTTTACATAAAACCCTATAGTATATATATAATATTTGTATAATTAATATATCTATTTACATTCACTAAAATTAAGAGAGACTTTCCATTTATACACACATTATAATTAATTATGCATTGGTTGTATTTTAAAGCCTGAAGCTAGCTAGCTAGTTCTTCATATCTCCATTTTCCAATCCTTTATTTAATTTAAAATAAAGATCACGTTTAATGTTTGATTAAAAAATTGCACACTTCTCTATTAAAATCCATTTTTTTCTTCAATGAAATTAATTATTAACCAAATTAAGTTCCTCTTTCTAGTATAGCTTATAATTTAATTATTTTACATCGTAACACAATGGTAAATGTTCATGGACAGAGTGTACTTTAGTTATATTATATTAACATCTTAAAGTAGTATATTAACATCTTTTCTAAGAACACTCGTTTTGTCTTTCAATATTTTTATAACCTTTACATACATTTCACATTTTGTATAGTAAGCTGAGAACTGATTTGCCAGTAACATATGCCTATCTTATCTAATATATATATATTGCTTATCCAGACCTTCAAGCATTTGTATCGACATATTTAACATTTGCACCACAACCCAATGGATGTGCTATTAATATTTAAGAAAAAAAGTGGGTTCTAAGTGGATTTCATATATATATGAGAGAATGTTGTTAATAATAAAACAAAACTATTTTTAGCTCCATTAAATTTAAGTCTTGAACTAGTTTTAAATAAAACAAAGAAAGACACACATTTTCTACACATAGCAGAATAAGCAATGAGAACATAGTGTCGAGACACTTGATTCTTTACTTTTTGCAGACATTGTTATTCAGAATAGAATCCAATGTCACGTTTTGCCCCACCTATATTACAAAAATAAACATACATGAATATTTATATAATATATGTATTTATACAGTAATATCAATATGTTCTTTTGGAGCTGGTGGTAATACATGCACTTGTTTAGCTTTCCCTGCGTGATACACTTGCCCCGGACTAAATGGCTCCAATCGAGGATGTGCTGATATATCTTTCTTTGGATCTGAAAAATTAAATAAGGTTTTGAAAAAAAACGGTCTATTTATAGTTTAGATACACTGATAATTTGGTAATGTTTAAGCACAGTTACTAAAAAGCTTTTGTAGTATTGTTGAGGTAATGCAAAATCACACATAGTTAAATAGCTCCTGTTGTTTTTATTTGTAAGACTATAATTCAATTCTTTTTTGTTATAAATAATATAATAGCCATGAATAGAAAAAATACAAATCCGAGATTTTAAAAAAAACTCAACTCAACTTCAATAGTTGCTAAGGAATTAAAAAGTAGTTGTACATTACAAGATATAACAAAAAATGTGATATACATATAGTTAATTCTGTTACCCCACCTCTTTTCATTTAAAATGGATACTTTACAAACTATTTAATTTATCTGTTATTTAATGAAATCGGTAAAATTATACAAGAAAATGTAACTGAAACCAACAAAATACATACAAAAATTGTTTTTTTAGAATTGTTTTCAAAAATTCTGGAGAAGGATGTTAAAGATTAAAACACACACACCAAAGTAGTCATTATTAAACTTCATCTATCAGCAAGCAGGGCCAGCTTCACACTGTATTCTGCACTTAGTAGGGTCAGTCAGAGGGAACCTGGGAACTCAGTGTTAAGATTGACACTGATTGTGTGTTGAGTGGCGATTAACAGATTGAAGAAATTAAAATATTGAATGTTACATTCCTCCAAGTGGGAATCGAACCCACAACCGTAGCTTTAACATATTACATGTTAAATTTTTTTTATTAAATCAAACCCACCTCTAGTATTAGCAGCAATATACTTAGACAGCCTAACGGCAGGCAGCGGCAGGTAACCCGCACCTAGCGGCATTACATCCAAAGACACGCACTGACCTTCTGCAGTGCTAGATTCCATCGTTATTACACCTGGATATTATTAAATAAGATATATTATATTAAATATGATAACAGTTATACTTATTAGAAAACTTATAAAAATTTAAAAGTAGCGGGATTTAAAACCCGCGCGTCTTTGGAAAGAGTCCAAGCGCTCTGACCAATTAAGCCATACGTTCTCATCGACCTAAGTCGAAATTCTTACACATCTTTGTAGGGTCATTCCTTAAAATTTCCACTACCCAAAGAATTATCATTTGGCAAGAGCTATTTATTAAAGTTATTCCACACTTAGGAAAAGCGTAGCGGTATATTCCTTTCCAAACGGTTTTTATTATTTATTTTTCTCAGTTTTGCGTAAATTTTGGAGATATTGCGTGTTGAGTGGTGGAGGAACTTTACCACGACACCAAAGCCAAGAAATGAAAATATTAATTTTTTCAATCAAATATTTCGCAATTACAAATCACACGCTTTTACCCCTACGCCACGTCTAGACTCTTCTAAAAAAAAAATTATAAGTTTAAATCCCACTACATAATTTTTTAAGGTTTTCAAAAAAAATATAACTAATAAACTAACCAGCAGTACGCCCCAGCACCGCCCACATTGTCTGGTCGGCCAGCACTTCGTACATGAGAGACGTATGCTCCGTTTCGTTTACCTGTAAATATATGACTAGGAATGATATTTATTTAAATTTATATTTTCATTTCTTCGCTTTGGTGCCAAGGTAAAAAACCAGGATGTTCCACCACTCAACACGCAATGCATTCAGAATTTGGGTGTAAGTAGGTAGTGAGTTTCAACAATAGGTTGCCTCTGCCTACTCTGCTACATACGGGGCACAATATGAAGTTGAATAAAAAAAAATACAAACCCGTTGAACATTAAGCTGTAAACAACACACTTGAGACGCCCTACAAAAGTCCGATCCTTTGCCCGGCTCTAACTTAGTTCTTATCACAAACAGTGTAGTATAATCTTGAATATCAAACGGACACTGGAAATTTCTAGCCGTTTCTTCACTAATAAGTCCATATTGCACATTGAAAATAGCTTTCATGGGCCCCGCTTTGACTAATGGGTCCTTTAGTAATTCCCACATGAATGATGCTGTTGTACCATCTGATGCGACTGTCTAAAATTGGAAATTTTTACTTCATTATCTAACGGCCACGGCACAGGGGCATGTCTGACTAAATTTACTATTTTGATTTTCTAGCTCTGGCAAAAGACAATTGGTGTTTTCTTTGAAGCGGTGCCTTTTTTGCTAGTCCTTTGAATGAAAAAGAGTGTGTAGTTAAACTAATCAATGGAAAATTGAGAAAGTAAAATTGCTTCTTACAAATATTTCAACATAGCTCAATAAGAACGTATGGCTAAAATAATATGGCTAGAGACCCTTAGAGAGCTTAGACGTTATAAATATTAAACAATAGATGTGGATTCAATTTACTATGTCTAAAATATTGTATGTTTATAAATATAATTTGGTTATATTGTAATTCTCTATTCATTTGAAATACAAAGATCACAGAACATCCTATACTCTATAAAGTATATTAACAGTTATTTTATTTAATCTGTAACTTATAAAAACCTACCATATTCCCAGCATTCTTCGGGTTCAAATCCGAAACAGTATTATTGCCATCACAGTCTAACTTAGGGTTGCTTAATACAAACTGTACAAAGTGTGCCACAGTAGATTTGGCTGTGACATGAATAAATTTCCTAGTATTTGACGTTAAGAGACGCCATGATACTATCATTGGTGGAGAAAAGTGGAGAGGCACTTCCGTTATTGATTCCCACCATGGACATGTTAACCATACCTGGAGTTAAATAATTTATTTTCTTTAATACATACAGTTTTATAGCTGCAAGCTGTATCTTGCGAATAGAAGGTTAAGCAGAGAAGATGAGAAAGAAGATAAAGAAGAGGCGATGCATAGGAATAGAGTGCCCTTTCCTTTGCACCACCTAACTCTCAATAAATTGCGCGTAGAATCAACGGCGCGCTTTGTCGTATTGCAAGGACGAGAAAATGGAAATGATACATTCTTCAGATTGGGAATCAAACCCGCAATCGTCGCGTTTACAGTCAGTTAGGTGCATAATTTTAAGTTAATATTTCTATTTATATATATTTCTACTTAATCTACTGCTAAATAGATGACGGAGTATTTGTGCAAAACTAAAAAAAACTTGAGGACATCCACGACTCGTCAGTAGAACTATAAATACTTACAGTATGTTCAATACTCTTCTCCCTCTTAGGTTGTAACTTCGAGAACAATCTCAAAGGTATTTTAGTAGTTTGAAATGGTCCAATAGGATTTATTGGTATTGAGAGCTCCCTTGACATGGGCGAGTCTTCTGCTGTAAATCTTATTAGAAGACCCGTTGACGTTTTGAGAACGATTGAGGCATTCTGAAATGTGATAAGTAAAAATTATAGTAATAAAATGATATTATGGCGTAGCTTATAAAAATAAGTAAGAGGGAACTAAGAAGTTAAGAAAATATATGAATTTTAATTTCTTATTATGAAATATATAGTTCAAAACTTGTGTTTTTATTTCGCTCGTCGTCGATCTGGTGACGAGGCATAGTTCCGCCACTAAACTGTACACCTCAAAGAGGAATGAAGTGTCTTCACACAAGGCTTTCTCTCTGCCTACTCTGCTATGATACCGTGCTATGATGGGATACAGCGTGAAGCTGAAAAAAAAACTAAATATTACAAGGATGACAAACCTCTTGTATACAAGAACTGCCGCTAGTGACCACTAATTCCATATCCTGTTCCACACCTGCAACTAAATCCTTCTTCGGTTCCACTTTATTCAAATACACACTGACACCTTGAGTTTTAACTTCATATCCCATTTTACTAGGAATCAGTACATTCGATAAAAATTCCAATTTCTCTTCTATTAATAAAGAAACTTGACCTAATTTAAATTTACCACATTTCATAGCAACATATTCAACGGTAACTTCATTTGTACCGGGTTTTAATATAATATCGTTACTTTTAAAGCAAGTTTCATAATTATTTCTTATAGTTGCCGAAGGTTTTCTATATTTGCTACTATCGGATCTTCTGAGTGGCATTTTTGTGTTTTGACACTCTACTGTAGCTTTTTGTAGTGTTTTGTCTTCTTTATAATGTAATTTGGAGGTTATGTTCATTGGGTTTAGTAATGGATTTTTGGGTTTAAGATCATCTAGTCTTATGCTGGAAATTAAATTATATTATGACTTAGCTATAATTAGTTAGTTTTTTTTAATTACTTGTTATCTACTTACCTAGTAACTAAAATATTAGATTCGTTTTCACTATCCTCCGTCGTCGCCTTCTTGGGAGAAGCACCTACACTAACACTTAAATCAGTCTTATAATTTTTAACTGGCGTTTTCTTCTCTGTTTTCTCTTGAAATATTTCGACACTAATGGCCGCTTTGCATTTTACGTCTTTGGGCATAAAGCTATCAATGAGCAAACGACATTGGACCTTATTGTCAGTGATATAAGCATCACGTTCGGACGGTAGTAAGGTTGCCGAGATAATTTTGAAGCAATCATTAAGCTCGGTCAATACTGTGTCTTGTTTATTTGCGAGATTATCTCTTATAGATTTCAACATTTCTTCGAAATAAAAATTTCTGACTAGAATCTCTAATTCGGCAGTACTAGCTATTCTAGCAGAGAGCTTTGTGTACCTGCAAAAAAAGTGAAAAATTGTTTCCTATTAAAAATATTTAAGATAAAATTTTTACATTTATTCTAAATTACTTATTTTATACTATGAAATTGTATGTAGAATATTTTCGTACACAATAAATTACGAAAGAAATAGCACTTACAAGCACAAAACAAAAAAAGAAAAATGAAAATGAAAAATGAGTATTGCGAAATTCTAACCCTATCCATAAATTGAAACCCTATGGTTCGATCCCGATTTTGCAATACTCGGGAAAGTATTATAATATATATTCCGATAGGCAAAACGCAGCGTTGACTTCCACCACTCAACACGTAACAATATCTCGAAAAATGGAAAACGCAAACGCAAAACTAAGTTTCTCGCATTATGCGTGACACTGCTATGCGTGAACAAGTGTGAAGCTATTATCTAACCCAAATATAACAAACCTATCAACATCGTTCATTTTCTTAGCCGCAGCAACCAACTCTAAGCGCGTTTGAGCCGCCAAATCCTTCCACCCTTGTTCTTCGTAGGAACGTAGCGCGTCCATTAAGAATACTACTGCTTTACTAGTTTCGCCTAATTCTGAGTAAAACGAGGCCAGATCTCGTCCTATGTGACGGGCGAATCTGCAAAAAATAAAAAATAAAATTTATATATATATATACATACTTTAAAAATATATACATACTTTAAAGAGATAAACTTATATTTCGATTTCATCGCTTTGGTGTCGAGGCAAAGCGCGCCGTTGAGTTCCGCAACTCAACACGCAATGTCAAAAATATGATATGCCTAAGCTGAGCTAATTTTTTTGCTAGATTTATAACCAAATGTAAGAAAATTGCATGGTTAAGGCACTCTGCTATTCAGCTTTTGACTATTTTTCAACAAATTTTGACAAAACAACAGCAAACTTTCAACGAACTCTTCAGATTAGTATGAAGAACAACAAAAAAACTTTTCCTAAATTATTTTCTGATTAAGAACTGAATTTTCATGAATGAATTTTCATAAAATTTCAATTTCATTTTTTTAAAATATATATGGTAAAATTATTAATAACTTTTTAAATAATACCACTTGGCCCTTTATTTGGGTTTACCGAACGTGAATAACCCTAGCCAAATATATAACAATCTAACCAATTTCTTTAAAAAATATCAACCTATACCTACCTCAACCTTCCAATATGTTTATACGTTCCCATAGCCAATTCCGCTAACTCCAAGTAATATTGTTGAAAACTATTTTTACTGCATAACGCCTCTTTCAGTCTGTCTGTGGGACTTTGCTGGTTATTTGGCTCGCTGTCTCCCATACCAGCTGATAGCATGACCACGAGGTGTAGCTGTTCTGATGTAGGGTCCGCTGATCCTGGGAGAAGACCACAGAGCTTACCTAATTCGTGTAGCTGTAAAAATGTTGTTCTGTTATAATAAAAAAACAGCTTCACGTGTTTTTACATATAGGCAGCGAAAATATAACGTCGAGACATTTTGGTTGCCACATTTAGCCCATGTCTCGCTTTCTTTTACCGAAGCAGGGATATTAATTTTTTTGAAATATAATTATAACTACGAGTCCAGTGTCTTTCTCAATAATAGTCTTTAAATAATAAAATATTATTTATTTAGGACTTATTTCATGTTTTTATCAGATTTTCATTTACAAATAGCCTATTATTTGCATTTACATATGTAGAATATATTTTTCACATATTGTTGAGTACACGAGGAGAGCTTGCGATAAATCATACTGCTACCTTTCCGTAAAATTCGTTATAATGTACAGTATAGTTAACAATTCATGGCCACCCTAACATTAGCTGTAGATGATACACAGAAAAGTATTTAGATTTTTTCCTACCTTTTAATAATTTCATTCCCGAGTGAACTATGTGCAAAAGCTTGGAAAACCTAACTTCAGGGTGGCCTCGAAATGTTGACTACACAGTATGATTGATGACAACACACTTCGTCTACATTGAGAGCCCTTCTTTAATTTGAATCCCACAATAATAGCGCTTACTTTCTTTAATAAAAAGCATTTAGAAAAAAAATCCTTAATCAACATTTACTCACTTTATCCTTAGCATTGTGCAACAACGGCGCGTGCATAGCGGTGCAGGCCTCCAGCGCGCTGTTGGTAGCCGACAGCCGTTCACACGCCCGCAGCGTCTCCGCGCAGGCGAGGTGCGCCCAGCACGCCGCCGCGCCTTCCACCGCGTGCGTGTTCAGGAGGGACATCTCTACCAACGTGTTGTGGACTGTTGTTAGACAACGGGAGGCTATCTGCGGGATAGATTTGAAATTATAGTTTTTTTTTAGCTTCACGTTGTATTTCGCACATAGACAGGGTAAATAGAGAGAACATAGTGTTACGACACTCAGTTCCACGTTGCGACCAATATTTCGAGATGTTGCGTGTTTAGTGGCGAAACTGAACATTGTGCTTTATCTTGTTATCATATGAGCGGAGAGATTAAAATATTTTTTTCCACCGAATGGAAATCGTGCCCAACAGCAGTGTCTGGCTGTAAGTTCGTTGGACATATCCAACGAACTTACAGCCAGACACTGCTGTTGGGCCATGGCGGCCCCAAAAAATAGATTCAATATATAGGGCATATATTTAAAATTCAAAGTACATGCAGTGCATCAAGTAAACCTATTTCATATTTTTTAAAAACATTGCAATAATAAAAAAATCTTACACATTAATTTTATTTTATCAACTATATTATAAAAAAAATATGATAAAAAAAACATGAACTTACCTCCCACGGCTTACAAGTAAGTAATAACATGGCACTTTGTCTTTGAAACAAATAACTCCTAAAGTCTAATAGTGATGCATTTTTCTTAATAATTAAATCTCTTAGGGATTGTGGAACTAATGCTGTCAGTCTTACTGCTTGCCAGGATGTCACTGGTTGTTTAAATGTGTCGAGCCATTTTGGACTCTCTGTTATATTTGAATTGAGTACAAATTGTGAAAACAAGGCATCTAATTCATCATATTGGACTAGAGCTTCCTCATATAAACCAAGCATTTCTAAGACAAATGCTAATTGCTCCTGTAAATAAATTTTATAATAATAATTACACATAGGTGAATTGGATAACATCTGATCGTCAGTCAAACATTATTACTGTGGGTTCCTCAATTTCTGTTCCACAAGTTTCACAACATTGTATGTTGAGTGAGTGGATGAAAATCATTTATTACCCTAAGTACAAATCAAACTCACAACTGTTTACAATCAGATAAATTTATACTGCACCACAAGGCCCTCAATTTTTTTAATACACTAAATGGGACAAAAACAAGATAACATTATACAACTGACCTGCAAAATAAAATATTTACAAAAATCCCATTCAGGATCATTTCTTTTCTCTCTTTGTTCTCTCATATGTTCTTCAAATCGAATGAGAGCTTTATTATATGCCACTAAAACAAAATGTCTAACTTTTGCAACTAAACCTCGCCATGATTCAGCACTCCGAGCTTCAGATTTTATAGGATTTATAACAGAAATGAACCTATCTTCAGTCTGTTTAACAGCAAACTCTCCTTTAATTTTATCCAAAACTGTAGTTCTTGGTAATAATTTGTTTGTTTTTCTTATATCGTAAGTCTCTACTAACACTATCATCCAATCTGTGATATTGTTTTTTTCTAATTGCTTGAGCCATGTTTCTATGTCCTCTCTGAGAACTGTTTTATAATATTCTATATCCTGAAATATTTAATTGGCAATATTTAATATGTCACTCTGTTGTAAATATTACACATTTTTGTATAAAATTGACATGCTCTGATAATATAAGTAATTTAATAATCTTACCACACAATCTGTCCAATAAATATGGAAAATAGGTCGCTTTAAAAGATTGAGCTCAGATTGAAGTTTATCCTTATTATACTTCACAAAAGACGCTTCTAAGTAAACAAATTTCGTTATTCGACCATAAGACCTGCGCCACTCACATGAGTCTTGTGGTATAGCTGCTACTAAAGGTGCCTCTAGAGTACAAAATAAGTTCCAATCGCCAGCGCCTACGACCACATAAATAGTTTTTACGAATTTCAAAACATATCAAGAAAAAGTTATACAATATGAAACTTACATGTTACAATTGGTTTATTTGTCATCCCTTCCCGATCAGCTGGTGAGTTATCGACCCCCTTCATTTTTCATTATCATTAAAATATAAATTCATTCGTATAGCACTAAAACACTGTCTAATTAACGACCTAAGTCCACCCACTTTTTTGAATTCTTCGTAAAATACACATGTATGTTTAATATATAAAACAGTAATTAGTTTTTGTAAATATTCCAAAACCTAATAAATTTCAAGCTGTTTTGATTTACAAAAGAAAATATTGAAAAAGGAATTTTGACAAAATCGTCTGTCACTGTCAGCACCTCCACGAATTAAAAAATTTGACGATTGATGATTCGTTTCGTACAACGCAATATTCTAAATAAGTCCTTGGTACTAAATTTTATCAAATATACCGTTTTTGATTTAGATTAAAATATATTTACATATTTTGTTTATTGCCTTACTAATTGCCTTTTTTATATTGTGATAGTTGGAAACAAAAAAAATCAATCAAATTACTGCTTAAGCAATAAGTCTCTGTCGGCTGTTGACTGACTGCAAACACAATAGTTTCAAATTTTATTCTCACTTGAAGATTGAACTATTTTTATTTTCCAGCTCTGTTAACAAGACAAGATGGTGAGACGTTTCTCCAACAATAAAAAGATTTATTTATCGGAACGCGAGGCATGGAACTTTGTAAGATTAGGTAACCTCTGCCTATAATCCGACATATCGGATGCAATGTTAAATTATTTATTAAAAAAAGGACAAATTAACTTGACCCGTTTAGAGTCTCACTCGATCAAATTTTATAGGATTTCTTTAAATATTTTTCTATTCTTAGCGGAGAGCAACATCTTCGTAATGTCATAAATAGATATTTTTCATAGAAGATACTACATGTATTTAAGAAATACATGTATTTTTATTCATAATTATATACTTCTTAAACTCGGAAACTTAACCGTATATTATTTTATATCCCACTATTAAAATAGCACAATATTAAAAACAAATCACTAAAACGTATTTACATTTAACTAAGGTATTTTTTTTGTAATTTTATATATACTTAGGTTCACAAGATGTAAATAATAATTTTTAATATTATACAAAGTTACCAAGACTAATTAAAATATTTAGTTTTAATCGATATTTTATGCTACTAGTCATTTGATCTATCGAATGTTCCCTCACTAGTTACTCTATTGCTTATGGATTGTTAAAATGTCGTGTTCTGTTTTGGTATCATCTCGCAATAAAGGAAATCAATTTTCATAATATATACATGACTTAAGAATTATACATTAAGTGCATTACTTATGAAAATTAGTAGTGTTTTTGTTTTAATTACCAGGTAAACATAGAAATAGTTTCGGCTTTGCCCTGCGGCGATTTTACGCAAATTATTATTTTATTTTATTTTCTAATAATCTATTAATTGTTAGATATTATTAATTATAAATGAATTCTTATTTAACGTTATCATGTGAGAAGAGGTCTACCGTTATCGATTTTGTTGGGGACTAGTTGTAATAGTATATTATTATACGAAATTTAAGTAATTATTCAACTGTTATAAATAGATGAGTAATTTGTATATGTTAATTTGTACATTCGGATACATTAAAACTAATATTATGATTATTACATGTTTATTTACGAAGTTGTGCAATATTCTTTGGTTTAATGAATTATTAGTATGAATTTTAAACAAATATTTTTTCGTAGTCATGAATACCACAGCCCCGACATCGGCAGACGCCTGCCTAAGTATAGTTCACTCACTGATGTGCCACAGGCAGGGTGGTGAAAGTGAGGGCTTTTCTAAGAGAGCTATTGAATCACTAGTCAAAAAGTTAAAGGAAAAACGAGATGAACTGGACTCTTTGATCACAGCAATCACTACTAATGGTGCACATCCAAGTAAATGTGTTACAATCCAGCGTACATTAGATGGACGTTTACAGGTAACATTTATTATCATTTAGTCACATCACATCAGTCTTTTAGGGTAGGGAAATCTACTCTCTAGTTGTATCTACTCTGTGCCCACAAAAGAGACATTAGGCGGCTGAGTGGTTAGCAGCTGATCACTGCACTATGTCTTACTAAGGGCATGGTTCATGACACTATTGTGGCGGTAGAAAAGTGTCTGAATGTAAATGGGATTGCTGTGTGGCTGTGTGGTTCAATATATACTAAGGAAAATTAATTATTTTCATTCTCAAGCTCTGGTATGATAAAACATGTCATTGCCAACTATTTAAACACACAAGAAATAATAAAATCCATGAGATGTAATTTATTAATAGCTCTTTTCTAAAAATAATAAAATCAATATTTCCGTTATAGGTTGCAGGTAGAAAAGGGTTCCCACATGTGATATATGCTAGAATTTGGAGATGGCCAGATTTGCACAAGAATGAATTAAAACATGTAAAATTTTGTCAATTTGCTTTTGACCTTAAATGTGATTCTGTGTGTGTTAATCCCTATCATTATGAAAGAGTGGTGTCACCTGGCATTGGTGAGTATCTTACTTGATAGTTTTACCAATGTAATTGTAATTTATATAAGAAATATAAGTATTTTATATTCCCTACATTCTTGGCATTTTCTTTTTTATTTCATAAAATCAATGTCCTACTTAACAAGTGGAATGGGATAAGCATTGAGATTACATGAATATTCACATAAACACATTGGAATTGAACATAGGATGCATTAAGACATTTTTTCTTTATTAATTAATTCATCAAATGAGTGTCTGTGCATGAAACAAAATTTCTAGTTATTAGAAAATAAATAGTTATATTTTTTATGCAAATCAAGAATAATAAATATTTTTTAATCTTATCTAAATATTAGACTGGTGGCACTGATTTAACAATGATAAACATACTGATAAAAAATATATATAATTTGTTGAATGATATCAAATCTGGAAATAGAAAAGTGTTTTATCACAAATGCCATCTCAGAAAATGAATTGTTTTAGATCTCTCAGGACTAACATTGCAGTCAGGACCAAGTAGATTAGTCAAAGATGAGTATACAGCAGGCCTTAGCGGTAATGGCATGGACATGGATACAGGGGAACTGGTGACCATACAGCACCATGCCACCAGTCCAAGACACCATCATTCCACCATACCCCACCATCATCAACAGTTTCAAACAACTAATATTATAATTAATCAAGGGCAAAGTAAGCTGTTAATTATTTTGTTATTTTTGGGTTGTCAGTCCAAAGTGACCCAACTATTGAAGTATATTAATTGTATGTTTATATTACTTATTTGTTACTATAATCTAAAGACCATAAAAAATCATAATGAAAATGTGTTGTAGGTTGTATTGTATTGACAGCTTTATATGGTTTATTTTGTTTATCATTGGTGTGTTTAATTTGCGATGCATGTAAATTTTTCTTTTGCATTTTTCGTTTTGATAGCGCCAGATGGCGTTGCGAATATGTTTTCTGCACATGGACCAAGACCCTTGCGACCTGTAGTGCCTATGCCACAAATGGGCCACTCACCTGGTCAAATGATCTCAAACCATACAAACCAAATGCCCGGGACTCCTATGGGGCCTGGGACACCTCAAATGGGGCCGGGTACTCCACAAATGGGACCAGGTACACCACAAATGGGTCCAGGAACACCTCAAATGGGGCCAGGGACCCCTCAAATGGGCCCAGGAACACCTCAAATGGGTACAAATGTACCTCAAATGGCGTCGCCAAGAATGGCATCAGCCCCTACTCAGATGTCGCCGGGAACGCCTCAAATGCAGAATATGAATCAGGGAATGTCGATACCAAGCCCTCAACAGATGGTATTGGCCCAGCAAAGGGCTATAGCTCCCAAACTGGAACCCCCCGACACAATGGACGCTCGTGCAATGTGGCTGCCAAAGAGAATGAATCATTGTAAGCTTTTATATTTATTTTGCACTTATTTTTTTAAGCTGATCACTGTTTTTATTTTCTATGTCCATGTTTGATTATATCGTATTTGTTTTGTTTAATTTTTTGGTATTTTATTCACAATTAATACTAACAATTTTCAGCTGCAATGCCAGTGAGTATGTCCCCAGGTGGTACCACTCCTTTACTTGATGGGTCTAATAACACATTTTTTACGAATGAACAAACTGCTACGGACACGCAATTAACGCAGACACTACCAGGTATGTATTAATAAACATAGAAAAAATAATTTAAGTTAATTTTGTATTATTATATAAATAATTATTTAATTTTAAATTTTTAATTTTGACTTAGTTATACTCGTGAGTTTTTATACTAACTTTTCGCTGCGCGGTTTTAATTGCTATCGCTATAAATATAAAAAATTATAGAGTGTATATTGGTGCAACGGCATAGCTTATGTAAACGCGATGATTATGGGTTCGATTCCCACTCAGAGGCTATATATTCGTCTAATTGCTCTTTTAATAGGACAAAACACTGAGTTGAATTTCGTCACTTAGACGACGACGAAAGTGGAGGGAGTGTCTTAACACTAAGTATCCTCTCCATACCTCGGTATAAGCGGGACGCAGTGTACAAATAATGAGCAAATAGATAATTATGTTTATTTTTCGTTCCTTAGCGGGTACCCCAGCAGTATCACAAGTTTCTTCGGTGCCGGTGACATCGGTATCAGCGATGCCGACGGAGGCGCAAAACGGTTTCGCGGCGACCAGCCCCGCACCACAACAGAGTCCCGTGCCCCATCGTACTCAACACCAACAAGGTATAAAATTAATGTGCTAGTAATCATTTAATTTTTATTTACTTTTATCTTGTTTATTTACATTCAAGGTAAACAATGAGAACAATAAACCTAAAAATTGGTACTGAAAGTGATCATTATTATATTTACTACATACTTAAATATTCTACAAAAAAATTAAAATTTGTGTAATAATATCACAGGTACATGGACCGGAAACAATACTCTAACATATACTCAGAGTTTAGCGCCGCCGCCAGCCGCGCCTCCAGTGCCGGTTGACGCGCCTGCACACCATCACCACTATTGTTAGTATTTTTTTTTTGTTTTTGTGTTATTATTAAAGTGAAGTCATGTTGTTATGGTCTTTTTATGTGGGAAATAATCCAATATTCCCTTAATCCAATAATGTGCCAATCGTTGATATTTTATTTTGCCCCGTGCCAAGACATCTTCAATATACGCTTAAATAAATTACAAACCATCCTGTACTTGTTTGTAGATAATGGTAACCCTGGAGGACTGTTATCAAGTCAACCAGCCCCCGAGTACTGGTGCTCGGTGGCATACTTCGAATTGGACACTCAAGTTGGGGAGACCTTTAAAGTGCCATCGAGCAGACCTAATGTCACTGTGAGTATGTAGATTGTAGATATTTTTATTATTTTTTAATTTTCCTGCTGTATATACTTCCGTATATACCAGGAAAGGCAGAGAGAATTTAGGATTAAGATAGTCTGTATTCCGCATTAAGTCCGCATTTGAGACACTGTATGTTGAATGGCTGAATTCCATGCCACACAAAATTATATATTATTTATCTAAATATTAAGTACTAGCAAGCTATTCGTCATTCACGATGTATCCCGCACATAGCACGGTAGGCAGAGAGGGTTCCTGGAAACCTAATGTTAACACACTTTGTTCCCATTAAGACTTCCATTCCCCACTTTCTATGTGTTTTAATTCTGGAGGCATTGCATATTGAGTGGCAGAACTCAACGCCGTACTTTGTTGCGTCGTTATCAGTGCGAGGAAATAGTTCTTCCAAGGGAATTGAATTGAACCCACAATTTTTTTTGTTTACAGTCATGCTGTGTCATGACTGGATGCAAATCTTATTTTTTAATATTTTCATATTCCAGGTGGATGGATACGTGGACCCGTCAGGTGGTAACAGATTCTGTTTAGGAGCTCTCAGCAATGTTCACAGAACAGAGCAGAGTGAGCGTGCCAGGTCAGTATTTTTATTTTTTATTTTATTTTTATGACACGTGAACACACAAACAAACAAAATTAAGTGACAAAATTAAGAATACCAAAAGATATGTGTCATCAATCTGTTGAACGAAAATATATATTCAGAAAATTTTTTCTACAAAAAATCAAAGTGTTCACCTCTTCATAAGCAAATGTATTGCTTGTAATTGTTTTCTTACGTTGATACTTAAGGATTTTTATTAACGTATATATAAAACAATCTGCTTGGGAGTCCAGTAGTAGATGTGTAACATTGTTGGTGGGTGTGTCGCAGGCTGCACATCGGCAAGGGCGTGCAGCTGGACCTGCGCGGCGAGGGCGACGTGTGGCTGCGCTGCCTGTCTGACCACTCTGTGTTCGTGCAGTCCTACTACCTGGACCGCGAGGCCGGCCGCGCGCCCGGCGACGCCGTGCATAAGATATACCCCTCCGCCTGCATCAAGGTATTGTACTCAACTGTTTTTTTTTCATGTTTTGTTATAGTACATATAATGTAAAATGAAGAATTTTGTGTAGTAGGAAACATTAACATTATTGCTCTGAATTTTTTTTTTATCATAATCCTAACAAAGGACACTAATCAGTCCCTAAAATGTCCCGATGTATGGTTTCCAGGTGTTCGACCTGCGCCAGTGTCATCGTCAGATGCAGACACAGGCGGCCACGGCGCAAGCCGCGGCGGCGGCGCAGGCGGCTGCCGTGGCCGGACACATACAGCCCGCGCACCCCGGCATGAACAAATGTATGAGTTGGTGTTGTTTTTGGATTATATATTGTGCTGCATCAATAACACATTATATTTCTTCAAAATCAAATTTGCAGGTCTGTCAGCGGCGGCCGGCATAGGCGTGGACGACCTGCGCCGTCTGTGCATAGTGCGTCTCTCGTTCGTGAAGGGATGGGGGCCGGACTACCCTCGCACTTCCATTAAGGAGACGCCGTGCTGGGTGGAAGTGCATTTACATAGGTGGGTGGGCCTTTAATACTATTTAATCATATTTATATAGAAAACGTATAAAAATTAAAATAGCTCCCCGTGGCTATTATTTGACTTTGACATGATATTAATAAGTTACAAAAAGCTATTAAAACGAGTTCGCATTTTAGTAAATTATCAGTAATAGTAGTTATCAAAACGATCTTTGAATAAAGAATTATTTTGAATTCGAATTATATCGTAAATAAATTCCAGGGCACTTCAACTGCTAGACGAAGTATTACACACAATGCCGATCGACGGTCCTCGGACTAACATCGAGTAGGAGTTGATAGGCTTCTTTTGAGGCCTTCGAGCGACATCGCACCGCCTGGCCTGGCACCACTCGCTGTTACCTTACCTGTACCCACTGTTACCCTTACTTACCCCACGGTCACCCGTCACCCCCGCGATCCTCGTGTGCTCTACACGCGGGGCCATTGAAACGCTTGTACGCGCGTTTTTTATGGCAACGCTCGGTGTGGTCGCGCGGATAGCGCGTTTTTTAAATAGTTTTGCTAGATTTTGTTAGGTTATTTTTGGTTGTGTGAGGTGTTTAAGTATTATTTATGTGTGATTTTGATTTATTTTATCTTATTTTTTCTAGTTCTTGTGCCTTTTTTTCAACGTTAGGAAAAAACAGTATGTGGTAGCTGGTTACTTCCATTTCTTAAATATTATTTGATTTGATAATATTCTGGCCGCAAAGTTTAAAAAAAATATTGATGCTTATACATAATAATTAAACACTTTCGAGCAGTTTTAAGCTTATGGATTTTTAAATTCTATATTTACATTTTAATTACTATGTAATTTCCGTTTTTTTCCAGAATAATCCCAATCCTATTATAGACACTTGTGAAGCGAGTGCAAAAATGGACCTTAGTGCTAAAAAATAAGAGTGGTGTCGATACCAGGCTAAATGTGCAAGTTTGTTTAGTAAAGGGCAAGTGAAATGTGATAGTCGGATACAAAATGGGATTTTTTTAAAATTATAACCGTAATACAGTTGTCATAGCTATGTATTTATTATAGATTTTAATATATATTGTGAAGCTTGAGAAATCGTTTTTAATCTGTAATGTGCACTTTATTTGAAATATTGACATTTGACAGCTATGACAACTGCACTACAGTGCTGCCATATTATTAGCATTTATAAATTTGTTAATTATTTTTATGTTAGCATAGCTTTTGGCTTTTGTCTTCCAAATTTTCGTTTTTCGTCTTCCGTTGCTAAATTGTTATGTATTGGTTTGGTTAGAAATGTTAGTTTATGGTTGGAAACAAACATTGCACATTGTATAATGGCGCATTCGCTCGCGTTTAAATAAAAAGGTGAACTATTAATTATTGTCTTGTAACCGACTAGTTTACTATATTATACTATTCTATACTTATACTATAAGCGTGACAGTATTGAGAAACAACTAAAGAAAATGTTATGAATTAAAATGGATCTCAATAAAAATATTTTTCACAAATCCTAATTGAATTAATAAAATAGTAATTAAGTAATATTAGTGATATAATAGTATATCGAATTGTATGCACGACGCCGTCTTTGCTTTTTTCTAAGTATGGGCCGTTTCTAGTAACTTTTTATATTTATATTTTAAATACTTCGGTTGTGTAAAATGACCAAATACTTAAATAAGATGAGTGAATAGCTTCTTTTTAGCTTGCTTTCCATTCTATATCTTATCGTGTGAACAATTCGATATTGTACATCTAAATATATATACCTGTAAATATAAATTCGACAAATTTGTCCGTCTGTTTGCACACATTTGTCGATTTATATGAAACTACGAATTTTAGTGACAGCGATACCAAAATAAGGCATTTTTTTTTTAAGAATTTAGAATAAAATCACAAGACATAATTATAGTTCAACTTGAAAGAAGCCAAATAGGAATTAGCTTTGGTTAAGTATAAAATACGTTTATACAGTAATTTATAATATTTAGTTTTAATGCTATGTCTAAGATGTTTGATATCAGTGCGTTGGGAAGGCTGTATTTTGTTAGTTGGATGTGCCTGAACATTGGTGTTGTATGTGTCATACATTTTATTTTCTTTATAATTCAATGTTGTGCTTAAAATTCATTTTTTTTAATGTATTTTATTTCCAATTAATTTGTATATAAAAAAGATCGACGTCATAAAAAAAATATTTTATTTATTCTTTAAATGATATTAAAAAAAAGTTTTTTGTAATGTGTATGATATATACAGTTTCATTGTATTAAAAGATGATCTGTGATGTGCTAGCAAAAGGTAATTAAATAAGGGACGCGCACTCAGTTTGTTATGGATTGTAATATTATTAATAATAATATTGTGTGAACGTAATTTTACTATTAATAAGAAAAAAATGACATATTTTGTGTACGAGAGTAAATGTCTAAGATGTTATTAATGTATGTCGAATTTGTAGGTTTTTTTTTATTTCATATTATTATTTGACGCCATTAACGTTTTCATTTGTTTCGCTTTATTTTATTATTTTTTATTATTACATTTGGCGTTTTAATATTTTTATAATGCTGTTGGTGTGTTAGAATTTTTTCAATTATATTCCTTTTTTTATAAATATATTGTTTTTTAAAAGGATTTTCATGTTTTAGACGTAAAACTTTTTATAATGTTTTTTTTCTGTCTCATTTTATGTAAAGCATAGTTTATTTTAATTTCGCCATTCTCTATAGGTCGACCATCACAAAATATTTTATTTATTGTTTGTTTTTATAATTTGCATTTCTCCCAACATTACGATTGTTACCAAATCCGTTTTGAAAATTTTTGAATGCTAGTTTTGTATATAGTACAAGTATTGATTAAGATATATTTCTTTTTTCACTTTTTTTTCACTTGTCGTGGCTCGTGTGCCTGTGCGTTTGCGTATCGGTATTTAATAACAACCGTTTCTCTTTAATGGAGTCTTCAGAAAATTTAATAATTAATCGAAAATACCTCACTATAGTGATCAAAAAAAGGATTGTAAGGGTTTTTTCTAGATTTTAATATGCGGTAAGGTTTTTTAATGATGTTGATGTTTTGAAATGATATTTGACAAATTCTACATGCCACAGTTGTATGGCTCTCGGTTTATCGCACTGTTTTTCAATATATTATGGTGGATTTGTAAAATACAAACGATTTACATTTTTTTTTCGTAGTTTTTTTTCTTTATTTGTGTGTTGTATTTGCATTATAAAGCCTTATAATTCTACCTCTCGGTTTTTTTATGGCTTTAAATAATAAATAAAACAAGCTTGATATTAGTGTACAGACATTAGTATACTTGCTATGGTTGTGACTTAAATAATTTTGTTTTTTTTTTTAATTTTGACATTAGAACTTTTTTATTATTATTATACAGCGTGTTGTATTTTACAAATCGGCCCAAAAATATTAATATATCAGCTATACATTCTGTAACAGTGTGCCATTGGATATTATAGATTATAAAAAGTTTGGTATTGTTAAAGGAACATCGTGAGATTTTAAAGATGTTTGTTAATGGCAAATTTGATTAATTTAATGTCGCAAAGCGATAGTCTACAGACCAACGGATAGACGGATGTATATACATACTTGTGTATGTATTTACTTGCAGTTTTATGTATTTTCTCATGTTTTAAGCCGCACACGGTGTAACGTAGCCTTAAGTATAGTTAAGAGTGACTATGAAATATGAAAGAAATGAATATAAAGGTTATTCCTCTAAGTGTAGTTTTATTTATTTATATAAACACGATATAAGTTTATTTGATATTATTTTAGTTATAACAATATAATATGTCTATAGCAAAAATACTTAATATTTTTTAAAATGAAGAATAATTTTCGTATAAAAATACATACATATATTTTTAGTTATTAGACTAAAGTTCGATAACAGATCTAGACAGACAGAAGTTCCTTTGTCTAAGAAATAGTGTTACGATCAGTTCTTATAATATACGTCTCGCGCTCACGGCCGGTACAAATATTTGGCTCCCGCGCACTCGTCGGCACCATTCCAAATAATTTGTTGGCACTTCTCTCTTTTATTTATCTAAACTACTAAATGTAGTGGTCATTGCTCGATGATATGTAATATCGATTAGGCATATTGATATACGAGGCCATAGTGACTTATTGGTACGGTGGCTGTGAACGCGGCAGTTGGGAGTTCGATTCTATTCGAAATGCTAGTTTTTTTTATTTCATTCTTGTTCTTGTAAGATGAAGTGTGTTAGAATTCCGCTAAACGACACGTAATATGTTATATTTGGGTGAGAAGCTGAGGAAGGAGTGTTTTGATAATCTGTTTACTGCTGTCTGTGTATATTGATTTTGTAATTGGTTGTCATATTTTTTTGTTTAGCTTTATTTTACAGGGAAGTAAGAAGGGTAGTGCTGTAAGAAAATACTACGTTCACCACGTTCGAATCCGCACACACGTCACATTTTAAAAAAAACAAGTAAATAAATGACCATCGAATATATTCCAAAAATTTATTTATGAAATTTATTGAACGTATTAAAACGTATTGAATTTTGATTTTATTGGATTAATTCATGCAAAGAAAGTTTACGTTAGTCCGTTTAATATTTATAGGTGAGGTTAGAGCGGCGCGGGCGCAGCGGGAATATTCCGAAATACTCGCATGTCTTATTTATAGCCGCGAGGCTGACCCTGTTTACATTTTGTTTAACTATCGTCTTACTTTTCAGTTTCTTAACTATTTTAGCGAGATAATTAATTACTAATAAATGCTTTAAGTATATTCTTTATTAAAAAGTAAAGACATTGCAACCTTAATGCAGAGAAAAAAATAAAACAAAAAATTATTTTTTTACGATACAATATAATAAGGTACAATAAACCTTAAGTTTAATATATTAAAATTTTAACAAAATAAATATAGCTTCATATTTATTTTACAATCTCATTCAAAATTATAATAGATATCAACATTTAATAAAATATAAG
>DWNA01000308.1:0-27128 GCA_018249835.1 Heliconius besckei | reverse complement strand
TAAATTTTTTTAAGCTAAAGCTTAATAATACTCGGGGATATTAATTTATTAATTACACTCGGGGGTATATTATACTTAAAGTTTATAAACAAGTGTGATCCTGTTCTAGTAACGGGGTTGTCATGGTTTCTTCTGGTACATGACGCTGTTCCTAAAATAATGAGCTTAAGTGGATAAACTGTTTTATAATTGTTTTGTCAGAAAATTTTCCTCAAAATAAAAATAAGGAAAGAAAATAAAAGCATTGTCGGTAGATATATATTTCTATTTATTGGTGGATTGTGAAAAGAATTTTTCGTGCCAGTAATGCGGATATAAATCTTTCAGCTAACATTAATCATTGGCGAAACTTTGACGTCAGAAATTTCGCTTCGCTTTCCGAAACTTAACGTAAGGTGTACGCTGAAAAAACTTTGAAAGCGGAAAAACAAGTAAATGATATCACCAGAAACATTTACAAAGTTAGCTTGTCGTTAATGCTTAATGTAAAATATCTGTATTTTTTTTATTTTTACACTGTAGTCCGAACATAGCAGGTAATACAGAGGAAACCTGGGAACGTAGTGTTAAGACATTGTTCTCCGTCTTCCGCTAAATTCTTGAGGCATTGTATATTAAGTCGCGAAATTCAACGTCGCGCTTTGACTCGTTACCAGAGCAGGGAAATGTGAGTGTTAAATATCTTTCCCCGGAGTGGTAAATGGTAATCGAACCCACAACCGGCGTGTTAACAGTCACATACTCGCGACGGCTTCAAATATCCATTCATATTTAACGTTTCACTCGTAATCGGGTCAGCGCTGTCGAAAATGTTTTGTGCACTTTTAGAGCACTTAATTGCTTGAGCACTGAGAATTATTTTCAACGAGTTGCGGTCATTTTATTTAATATAGCTTTGATAGCACTCACACGTGTGTTTAAATTATTTTAAAAAAAATTGTAATTTATAAATAAATATTAGCTAATCTTTAGAGCCTCGAAATTCGATATTAATACTATAATATTTTATTAACATCCAATTTCGCAGATAAGAAAAGCTACGGGCGCCGTAATCTAACACTATTAGAAAAGTTTCGCACAATTCATACGAACGACGCGTTGTAACCCGTTCGCCTCGTGACCCGCCGCTCTGTGACCTACATATAAACGTGTGAAAACCAGCGCTACCCTAAATCACAAATATGAAATATTACAAAGAGTATTTTTATACGGGTTAAAAGTCTTATAATTTATTAAAAGTTCAACCGCTAATAATTGTGTATGGAGAAAATTATTGATATTTATTTTGATTAAATATTTGGAAGAGACCGAAGGAGAGTTTGTGCTATATTCCCAATCAGGTGACAGGAATCTCTGGTGACAAGGCAAAGTATGTGGTTTTAACACTGTCACTCAACACGCATACAGAGTGAAGCTGGTAAAAAATATCCTAATTCAATTTATCAAGCTTCAACTTAATGCTTGTTTTTTATTTTTGTACATTTCATACATTTTCTACAAAACAGTTAACGAAAATGTGAAAATTAAGCATTAAGCAAAAATTTCAAAATAATTATAATCTTAAAGAAAACAACAACTAAATAGTGTTAGATATAAATATGTATTAAATAAATATATATTTATGACTAAGGTTTCTTTCTACCCGCAATTTACGAGCACATGTCAAAAGACCGCGTACAGATATTAATATGTTCATAATTTATTAACGTGCGTACATTTTGTTATGAATTACGAGTATGTATCAAAATTGCCAATAACTCGGACATGATCGCTAACGTGGCAGTAAATAGTTGTAGATCGTAAAAACGTAATAAACCACAGCCAGGCCCGGCCGGTGCCGTAAGGTGTTCCTTACCGACTCTGGACAATGTGCTTTTTTACGACGCCCATAACTCCGCGAGCTTTTACAGTTTTCATATATTTCGCATGGTTTTCTATTGAATGTGAGAATTAAATTAATTTATAGGTAAGTAGATAAGTAGGTATTCATGGGATAATGGTTGTACCAATTGATATTTTACGCGCCACTTATAGTTGTCGTAATGAATGCGTCGTTGTGAACGAGGCATTCGAGAATCGGGCTTTTGATGTGAATTGAAATTTAATTAAATCCTTTTCGATATAACGCTATTAATTTATTTTTATTTATTTATCCACAGCAATTAATATTTTGTCGTCCATTTTTAGGGTTATCTACCTTAAAAAAAACAACGGAACCCTTATCTGTCACCTTGTTGTTCGTCTGTCAAGACCATATTCACTTATTTGGAGATCGTGTAAAGGAAGGAATTATTATAAAATATTCAGGTTAGTGGTCTCTTGGAGCACAGAGAATTAGGCAACTAATCGAACGCAATCAAAAGATACGAGCGGTTTATTCATCACTTTGCTGGATCTTGTATGAAATTTACCACGTAATCAAAACCTTTGTAGAACTTCCCGTAGCTCTACAATTATGAAATTTCAGAAGCAAGAACGAAGTTTGTCAACTTTAATAACTCATATTACGTTAACGTAAAATCATGAAATTGATACGGAACCCTCGGTGAGCGAGACCGACTCGCAATTAGCCGTTTTTTTGAAAATTGCATAGTGGGTGACAAAACTTAGCATCATATTTTTAAAAAACCTGTAAACGAAAATATCATTTAAATATTTATAAATATTTCCCTGAACGAATTGAAGTCATAATAATTACCACTTATAACAACAATATAGATTGACGTCATCGTGAGCAATTGAGCCTTGTCGTACTTATTGTGATAGATGAATATTTCAATATCTGCCCTACTTATTAGACAACAGTAACTATTTTTAGTGTTATTCCACACTTAGGAAAGAAAAATATGTTTTAGGAAACATAAAAAAAAATATATAAAAAATCATTTAAAAAAATATAGATATGTTTTCTAAAAAGTATAACAGTGAGTTCCGTCGTCTTACACATAGTTGGGTACTTTAAACTAAATTACAAGTTCTAGGTTCGAATCGGCTAAAAATGGGGAACGGAGTGTCTTAACACTAGATTCTCAAGTTAGAATACATCATGAAGCTTTACCTTAACAAAATATTACACACAATAAAATTTGCCATTAAAACAGCAACAGTAAAATGAAAACTAACTTAAGCCATTACGTAATACCGCTTATTACTTATTTGCGGCGTTAAGTCGCACCATCAACACGTACCAGGTAATGAAATTTACAATATATTATTAAAATAAATCACAAGAATGTAATTTTATTTCTAGACCGAGGGAAATTACCTATTATTATTTTCTTTTCGCAATTTGCAGGCTAGGGATTAGTAGAGATATTTATGTTATGAAAATCTTATGAAATAATATTGTACATTTAAAGATTTGACTGGAATTATTATGATTATTTGATGAAATTTGATAAGAAAACCTGGTGTAGAGATACTGTGTTCTGCACTTTCCACACAATTTTCAAACAAAATTTGCGACTCGTTATGACCATAAAATATTTAAATTAGATTTTTTAACTTCATGCTTTATATAGGTAAGTAGAGGGAACCTAGTGTTAACCGCTCAATTTTTGAGACCTTACGTGCTGAGTGGCGGAACCCACAATCGCAATTACAGTTAGTCACTGTCCTACTGCACCATGGTGGTCTCTATTTACAAGTTACTTATATAAATAAATAAAAATAAACCAAAAAATCTTCAAAACACTCTTTAATATGATCACTGTATAAAATATACTATTATATAAAATATATAGGATACAAAAATAAGGATCATGTGCAAAAAAAATGTTTATTTAATCAATCATTATCAGCAATCATTCCCAAAAAAGTACGAAAAATCAAAATAAAAAATCATTAAACACACGTAAATACTACATAAACGTAATTTTGGTCCGCACTTGGTTAACTTGCCATACATTGAGATTCTCATATTCTTCAATGCACGCGTCCACCTAAAGAAAAAAGAAAAAATATAATTTATATATAAAAATAAATCTATTATTATTCCTTAAATTTCAATTCAATTAATATTTTTTGTGAAACTTTCAGACTTCAATTCAAATAAAACTATTTTTAAAAAAGTATTATTTAAAATCAATCCTAACTTAAACATAGAGATGGCCACTTCTCTTTTACACCATACTCTGTAATCTATATGCATATAAAAATCACATAACAATTATATTAATTATAATTATTTTTTTTGAAGTTAATCTAATCGTATAAAATATAATTAAATAAAATCTAAAAACAATCAATTACTATGGCTATATACTCGTATTGTTATTTCTGTTAGTTAATAAATGTTTTATAAAGTGTAGCCTTGGTAAGCTAACGATTACGATAATCACAGTTTTAAAGTAATTATTTTTAATGTTAAAAACACATAAATATAAACTTTAATTGGAAAAATAATAACCAAACATAACATACGTATTATGTAAATATTTAATAATATAACAATCAAGGAGTTAAGTTTAGTATTTAAATGTTTATATTTCTATGAAATATTGTTTTTATTTATTAGTAGCCGCGTTCGGGTTCACCGAACGCGGCTACGCCTGCTTGAACTATACGAATATTTATGAAATATATTTATGAAATTATTTTCAGTTTTCAATAAAGAGATGCGTTAAGCAAGCTCATTTTGCGTGACGTTTTTTAACAACAAACTTTGCAAATCGTTGCTTAGCAACGACGGTAGTTATTAACATGGCGGAATAAATTGCATGTCAAATTAGAAATAAGTATTTTAATATATTAGTATATATGTGTAATGTAATGTTATATAGCCTATAGCACTTCTGAAGATTGCAGCTTTCACACAAAATAAAAACAAAGTAAATCGTACCAGTAGATCCAGAGATCTTAGCGTTCAAACAAACAAACAAACAAATCGCGTACCCGCTCGCGTCTTCGCCTGTTTACTAATCTAAATGACTTTCGTGTTCTTATAATATTATCATCCAAAAGTGTCAGCCAAATCAATAAAATAAATATTTTGTATAACTTTCAAAACATTACTAGCTACTAGCTTCACAGCGGCTACGACTTGTTGCCCATACTGTAATTCCAGATTGAATTGCGATAGAATTTAATTTTATCAAACCAATAAGTCATCAAATAAATTATTACAATTATTATATACCAGTCGTGGCGCAAGGGCACAAACGCGAGTGGTTGTGGGTTCGATCCCCACTCGAGGAAATTAAATATTTATTTAAATTTATATTTACATATCTTCACTCTGGTGTCGAGGCAAACGCGAGGCGTTGAGCTTCGCCACTCAACACGCAATGCCTCCAAAATCTAGTGGAAAGTTGGGAACAGAGTGTTCACAACACAAGGTTCCCTCTGCTTAACCAGCTGTGGCGGGATACAGGTGAAGCTGTTTTCATTTTGATTTTGAAATTTATAAACGATTACCTGATCCGGCTTAAATCCTTTGTCAACACATCTCTCGATGACGTCAGCAACGCGCACACTCCGCGACGAGCCCGCCAGCTCGCGGATCACCGCGAAGATGCGGTCGGTGGCGCTTATACCCCTGCAAATTTATTAAGTATTTATTAAATTACACTAATATTATAAAGGTGAAGTGCCAGTTTGTTTGTTTGAGCACTCTGACCTGAGGAACTATTTTAACTTTTTTGTATAAGATCACCACATTCATGAGGAAATTTATATTGGCTCTAAGATGGATGACATGGGCTTGTAAATAGTGAAAATAAAAAATGTATTAGGAATAATGACTTAATGAAGCTGTGGGTGAAACTACTTTAAATCATGTATGAAGTGAGCAACTTTAAATTTTAGTCAGTTTTTCTGAAATCCCTTTCAATTTATATACAACCGACATCTTAAGCATGCTAAAAATGTATTTAAATCAAGAACATTACTTATTTTGTTATTGATAATTTGCTATAAATTCTATTTTATCAAATTCATCTCATATTGTTTTAATAATAAGACTTTTAGCAATCAGTATTTGGTAAAATTTATGTACATCTATGATAATAATTTATAATATCAAGAGATATAATACCTTTGTACATTTTCTTCTACGTGTTGGAGCGATTGTTTTGACATTTCCACTAGACGAATAGCTTCAGAAACATCTTCTTTCTCGACAACATCTGATAATCTACAATAATATTAATATACATTATAAGAAAATACTGTAAAATGTTTTCTAATATAACTTTAATATGGTTTATTTGACCATATTCTGTTTTATCTATAACCAACGCAGAAAAAAAGACAATATTTTAAATATGAACCCAGCAACCTATTTACAGTCATATTATTAATTAAACTTAACGTATTATTTCTATTATTAACCTAAATATTTAGCATAAATTTCAAGTATCAAAATACTTATTTTATAATGAATATTTATAAAATTAATTAAAGAATGTATAAAACCGTATATAAATACACACCTAAGCCGCGCCAGAGCAGTGGACAGTCGCAGTATAGCCAGCAGGTTACGCGCGGACGTGAACGTGACGTCACGCGCGTTGCGCGCCTCGCGACGCAGCTCTACGTATGATGCTGAAAATATTTAATTGTTACATTTTAGGGATTAAATTTGATTTAAGGTTAGAGAAAAAGCAATTAAAATACTTTTTAGTTTGTTGTTGAAGTCTAAAATTTTATTTGAAAAAAATGAAACACTGACAAACATTGTTTTTAGTACATTTATGTCAATACAATGTATATGCCATCCTGCAGATCGATATGATCATCTTATAAACCTATAAGAATAATTTTACAGTACAAATATTTATATTAAATTAACTAAAATAACTCACAAACAATGTAGTCGGCGAGGGGGCGCGGCACGGCAGGGTGCTTGCGGCGCGTGAGCCCGAGGTAGCGGCGCACGAGGCGCATGGGCAACGCGCGCACCTCGCTCGGCGGCTGCGACGAGTGCTGGTGCACGTACGTGATGTGCTTGGCCAGCGACAGGTCCTTGTCCCTGGGGGTGGACGCGATAGTGTTCATAGTGAATTACAAATGTCTACTCATGGTTAGCGCTAAATTTAATCAACACCACTTTAAATTTACATGCGCGTTGTTAAGTGCGCATGCTCTGGTGTACACTGAGATAACTCTCTGCTTCAATTTACATAATTATTAATGTGAAAATATTTTCTTGTCAGTTTTTTAACTTTTATTCATTTCAAACCAAATATAAACATTTTTATTAAACTTTGCAAGGTATATAGAAAAAATATATGCAAACCTATTAGGTTTATCCTGTATAAGCCATAACAGATCAAATCTGGACAGCAAAGCAGCTGGCAGTTGTATATTCTGTTCGATAGTTCGTTTTGGATTGTACCTCCCGTATGCGGGGTTGGCCGCTGCTAGGATGGATACGCGGGCGTTTAGGCACGTCATTATACCGGCCTAAAAGGAAATTTTTGTTGTATATTATGATGTATCTTATAGAATTTATCGTAAAATTTGTTAGTTTTCTTAAATTAAAGTAAATTTTTTTAAGAACTCAATGCTGTGGTAGTGTTATCAAAGTATTTTATTAATTATTTAAAGTGTCCAGTAAAATATGGCCACTAGGTTCTCTCTCTAACATAACAAAATGTTAAAAAATAACCAATAAAAAGTAAAGCTTGCTATACATAAGTAGTATATAATAAGTATATATTAATATTAATATAGATATAGTAGTAATAGTATATAATAACTATAATAAGTAGTATAACATAACAAACCTTAGCAATACTAATGGTTTGTTGCTCCATAACTTCGTGTATAGCAGTGCGGTCGTTCTCCGCCATTTTGTCGAACTCGTCTATACAACAAACTCCCTGATCTGCAAGCACTAGGGCACCACCTTCTAACATCATTTCTCCAGTGAATGGGTCCTATTGGTAATAAACACATAATGTAAATTAAAATTGCATTGAGGCTGTGTTTTGAAGCCAAACACCATGTAAGTCTAATGTGACGGTTTTACTTATTTTTTTAATACTTTATATAATTACAAAAAAAATGTACAAAAGGCGTTCTTAACGCTAAAGAGCATTCGCCCCCAGCCAATCTTGTCATGTGTGTGTGTGTGCACCACTATATGCATATGGGTGTGCAAAAGTAAAATATATATACATATATATGGTTGTGGGTTCTGTACCCATTAAACTAAATTTAACACATTTAAGAGAATAAATTATTTTATATTTTCATTAAATTGCATACAGACTTTCGGAATTTGCTTTTTATTTACTTGGGAAAAATAAGTAAAAAGCAAGTTAAATTAAATATCACGTAAGAAAATTCAAGTAAGAAAATTCTAAAAATCAAAACTGCACAGCCACTTAGAGCTAACTTTCAGGTCACTCACGAATCGATGGCCGTACTATAAGTTACCGTACTATAAAGGTACCTTCAAAACAGCAGCAGTAAGACCAACTCCAGAGGACCCCCGGCCAGTTGTGTACTGGGAGCGGGGTGCGAGACGATCAATGTAATTGAGTAGCTGAGACTTGGCCACACCGGGGTCACCCATCAAACAGATGTTGATGTTGCCGCGGATCTTCATGCCGTTTGGACGCCTGATTTAAATATTAGGAATTTACTTTGTTATATTAATATGTGAACCCATATGCTTTCTAAAAATGACGTAGTAAATATAATAAAAAAATATGTAAAATGATATCTATCTAAGCCATGGTGCAGTGCAATAGCGTCTGATTGTTAATGCCATGCTTATGATACCTTTGAAACAGACTGGAGCGAGCCTAAAATTACATACTTATCAACACCACCGACAAGCAAAAGTAACAATGCTTTTTTAACATCTTCATGTCCATATATTTCTGGGGCTAAACTGCGCGCCATTCTCGAATATAAATCATCATCGGCGAGTTCTGCTAACTCCTCTTCACTCAGTGCTTCCGCCATTTCGCCTTCGTCACTTTGATTAAGACAGGTTATACCCTGTAATAATAATGGTATGTCAAATTAATGTCCTCGTCATGCAGCAACACAGTACTGTAAGCATAATGATTCGATTACCACTCGGGAAAATTGATGAATATTTTCATTTCTTCATTCATTTTTACACGATTCATTTCTTAGCTCTGACACCAAAGCAAAAATCCGGCGTTGAGTTCCGACACTCAAAACGCAATGCCTCGAAAAATTCAGCAGATAGGTGGAATGCAGTGTCTTAACACTACGTTTGGTCTGCCTAGTTTGGTCTATATGGGATACAGTGTGAAACTTTAAAAAACAATAGTAAAACTAAAAAGCGTAAATAATATAAAAATAAACAAAATTACTAACATGAGCCTCCAAATATGTGTCAGACAGCAATCCCTGCACAATTTGCTTGAATCCCGCATTAAGCAATGGTAAGAAGAGACCAGTGACTGCTACATGGTCGCCGGGTTGAGCGCGCCGTGTTGTTTCACCGCGGCAGTAGATTGATAACTGACGTGGTATGTGGCCCACTGGTACTTGATCTGACTGAAATTTTGGATTTTATAGTTAAATGAAAAATTAAAGTTATAGCAGCAGAGTTGTGGGCTCGATTCCCACACAAGAAATAAAATATTTAAGATTCTCATTTCTTCTCTTAGTACCAAGGTAAAACGCGGCGTTGAGTTCCGCCATTCAAGACGCAGTGCCTCCAAAATTTGGCAGAAAATTGTGAATGGAATGATAATGATAATGGAGTGTATTAAAACTAAGTTCCCAGGTTCCCTCTGCCTACCCTGCATGCGGAATACAGTGTTAAGCTACAAAAACAAAGATCATAAAAAAAGATAAGATAACTAAAATTCCAAAAAGAAAATTAAATATAACTTACATGTTCTTGAATCTTCAACTCCTGAAACTTCTGGAAACGAGAGCCTCTGGTCTGCAAATGTAGTTGGCCAGCAGTCTTGTTTAGTCTACATTCGTCAGCCGTACATGCTGGTGGAGGTGTAAATTGAAGGGATCTGACAGGCTGATAGATTTCTGCTCCGCAAGCACTGCATGAGTATGTTGCTACTATTAGAAGAGGCTTCACATCTGTGCATCTTGTTACTATACCTGTAAATTGAAATAAGATTGTTTGTATAAAGAGATATTTGATTTTCGCGATTATTACATGTTTTGCATAGCAGATCCACCCTGCTATGCGAGTATAATGTGAGATATTGGATGTTGAGTGACAGCATTCAATGCTGGCCTTTGTCCCAAGGGAGTGCAACTATTGTATTTTTTTAATCAAATGCTGTTCCATTGATCTATCATTTACAGAAGATCCATCGATCTTCTGTAAATGACTACATTTATTCATTTATTTACTAAGCCAACAAAAGAAGAATAAATTTAACACATTATAGATGTTATTGTTAAATTGTTAGTTGTTATTCAGAGATCACACTGAGCAAGGAAATTAAAATATTTTTTGTCCAACTAAAATAAAATGACAAAAATATAGTACACATTATTGTATAATAGAGAAATAAGTAATAGAATAGAAAAGAATATTAGCTATTGCACTGTACTATTGCGAAAACTAAAATAGGATGAAGTTAATTGAAATATTACAAGCACAATCTTACCTCTTACTGTAACCAGTTTTCCTATGTGTTCAGCTTTAACTTCTCTTATGGGCACTGATTTAGATGTAGACATATCCTTGAAGTATACTTCACTAAAATAATATTAACAGTATTTAAAATAAATGACCTAAATTTTTTTAAATTACTTACTTAATATTGTAACTCAAATATTAAAATATGTTTATGATCTTACAAATAAAGCTTAATAAATATCAATATATTATTATTAGAAATAAATTTAATTATTAATAAAACAAAATTATACATACAACCGTCTGATCAGTTCAGGTGGGTATCTGTTCCTGGGATCTCTCATTTCACCAGGTATCCTGTGGTTTCTAGCTTCCAACATTATTCTGTGTTCAATGTACACATCTAAGGCATCTTTGGCCACAACCTAGATCATCAAAAAAACAAAACCTAAATGCTCATATCTTTAACTTACAATTATTTTTTTTTACTATGTTTCAATGGTCTGTAGATTTAGATAAGAAATATATATTATTATTCATAACTTGAAAATATGATATTACTTTCAGCCTGTATATTCACAAAATCTTGAGAAAACAGGTATTGCCAAACAGAAAATGAATAAAATCAATCCTAAGAGTTTGTTTTTATCTTTTGAAGTTCAGAATGCTAAAGATAGTCAAAAAGATTCATGGGGCCTTCATTGTTTAATAAGGCAAATTATAAATAATTGCATAATTTAAAATCTAATAAACTAATGTAACACTAACATCTTTATGTTTGTATTCTGGAAGCATTTCATAAACAACGTCTGACACCATATTAGTATAACGTCTTGTGTTTTTCATCACAGCTTCAGCTAACTCTTCATTTGTTTCGTGTAAATCATCCAAGTCTACCACAAATGTCACCTACAATACAATTATTATCTAATAAATAGTATAAATAACATGCATTTTTGTACTAATCTCATAAATAACACATTACATTACTTTTTATTTTTCAGTGTGGAATAGCAAATTTTGTACTGACCTGTTCTCTATGTGCAACTTTGGTAAGTTGTTCTGAATATTTAAAAAATTTACGGCCTTCATCATCAGTTTGGCAAAAATCTATGAAGAAGTTCTTGAAGCTTTCTAAAACAATAATAAACGTATAAAATATAAGTCAGCTTTTCTTTAAAACAATCAAAATAGTCTTACAATACCTTTATCAGCAGTATAGTCTCGCATAGCCATTTTAAATTTATTTTTACTTGTTTTATATACTTAATAATTATTATTTATAATAACAAACTCAGTTAAAGTACTAAAAAATAGTAATATTTTCAATTTCAAACTTTACAATATGAAATATGAATAACTGTTGACAGAATAGTAAAACCTCCAAAATTTGGCGCGAAAATAATATTACAGGATAAAAAACAACAGACAGATAACTAAATATAAAGTACTATACTAACTCTTGGCGGAACTCAACGTCGCGTTTGCCACGAAATCAGAGAGAAAGAAAATGAAAATATAAATTTAAATAAATATTTCATTTCCTAGAGTGGATATCAAACCCACAACCAGTCGTGTTTATCATTTTAAAGACGTGTCGATATGATATATTTCAGCCAAATTAATAAAATACTGTATGTAGTTATATTGTCGCATGCAATACTTTATTTTATATTTTACACAACTTTTTTATTTATGAATTTTAATTATATTATTTTAATTCTATAAAACATTCACTAAATGTTAACGGAAGTTTGCCAAAATACAATAGTGAAAATAACAATATACCTTTTATATATAAATAGTGATCATTTACGATTTTACTTAATTTAAAAATGGTAAATATATAAAATTGTTCTAAACTTATGGAACAAAAGTGGTTATTTTATAGTACAAGTTCATAAAAAATATATTTATAATTTATTTGCTTATATTATAAACGTATTAATGTTATTTTCAGAACGCAAAATTATTTCGCGCTAATTTTGTAATGTCAAATAAAATGAAATCGTGTTGTTTTACAAACAAGAACTTTTGTTTATTTTCAAATATTATTTAAACTTTATGAAACGTTTATTGAACAATATTTATAAATCATGGCGGATTCTATAGGTGACTATAATATATTAATAAAATGAACATAAGGTAATGTTTTACTACCTAACATTATTGATAATGACTTTCAGCTAATCAAAGGGCTAAAAGGCAAAAAATTGATAAACATGGTCGTATGTCCGCATTTGAAAAGTTAAAACAATTAAAAGGGAAAGGTACAAAGCATAAATACGATGTAGATGAATTAGAAAATGTATACGACACCGTGGATGAAAGTGAATACAGTGAACGAGTCCTACAAAGACAAGAAGACGACTGGATTGAAGAAGGTGCTTTGAACTTATTATATTTTAAAACTTTATTTGTCTGTTACGACAAATAAAGCTTTAAAATATAAAAAGTTCGTAATAAGTTGTATTGTCTAAACTAGGACAACCTGTTACTAAAAATGCTTATTTCATTATAGATGGGACTGGATATGTTGAAGATGGTAGGGAAATATTTGATGACGACGATGGAATTAATGATACCTATGTGGCAACCGATAATAAAGATTCAGGCCGAGGACAAAAGAGAAAAGCGAGAGTAGCTCCACAGGCAGCTGGTAAGGGCAACATAAGAAATCTCTTGGGAGCTATGCCAACTAAGAAAAAAGAGGTATTATAAAAAATTTTTAAGTTTTAGTCACTGTAAGACAATCATAAATAAGTTGTTATAAGCATAATTATAAGAATATTAATCTAGCTTGATAAGAATGTGTAGATAGCTTAAGCAAAATTCTGCCAGTTTTTAAGAGTTCCACAACTTTTAAATTTTATGTTTCTAAATATTTTATTTTAAATAGTTTAAAATGTATGTGTATTTATATCATACATCAAAATTGGTAAAATTCCAGACTTTTAGGGGTAAAAATAGTTGGAAATGATGTTATCTATCACTTGTTCATCTACTTGGACTTCTTGAAATAAAATAAAAAATAAAAATTACCATTCTGTATTTAATTTTAGGATGTAAAAATATCAGATGACAATATTTTATCAGATATCATGTCTGATTTGGATGGTTCTGCCTCTTCTACAGTTAAACCAAGAACATTAGTCCCTAATAAAGCGAATGTAGTTGAATCAAATAAAAGAGAAGCTCAAAACTACTTTAAAAACCTGTCTTCAGCAATTAAGAAACCCACAATTTTGAAGGAAGAATGTATAAAGACAACTATTTTAATAGAAGATTCAACAGATGATTCAAAAATAACTACTGTAAGTCTAAATTTTAAAAACAGAAAAGATGTTTTGTGATGAACATAACTAAATGAGTTATTAACATAAAATTGTCAAAATATAAGCATAATATTTTAATGATAATCTTAATGATGTCATTAAAAACCATTTTAGGTTTATATTGTATAAGCAAGCTTCCCAAAGTATTCTACATATAGCAGGGTAGGTAGAAGAATTAAGTGTTAAAACACTTCATTCCTAATTCTCTGCCCAATTTTTGAGACATTGAATGTTGAGTGTCAGAAGTCAATACTGTGTTCCGTGTTACTTAATCTATGAAATTAATATAATTATTCTTCTGAGTGAGGAATTAAACACATAACCATCATGTTCATGGTCACAGATTGTGACCCTGTGCCACAGCAACTTCAGTGAATTAGACAACTTAATAATTAATTCTAATATTTTCTGCTAAACATTGAATTTTTATATTTTAAGGAACCCAATAACACACCAGAGACCTCCAATGGTTTAACAAAACCAAAAAAAACAGAATGGAAAATAGACAAAGAGATTAAACAAGAACTAGAAGACACTCCTACAGAAAATATAGAGGAATTTACTTCTCAAGATTTTGACTTTCCTGATGACTTCAACAATGATGCCATATTTGAAGAGAAAAAAGTAAAAGAAGAACCAGCTACAAATACAATAACAGATTTAGCCGAAGAGTTCTTAAATGACAATTTTGAAATATTCCCAGTGAAAAAAGAAACAAAAGAGTTGAAGCCTCTAACGAGCAATTGGTCTGAGCAAAATAACCAAGTTACTACAAATATTAAATCTGATCTAGCATTGCCATTACAGGGTAATAAAGAGGGAGAGAAATTTTTAAAGTTTTATTGGCTTGATGCATGGGAGGATAGATTTGTGAAACCAGGAGTAGTTTATTTATTTGGGAAAGTATATGTAAATCCATCTAATAAGAAGGCTGGATGCACATCTTGTTGTTTGGTTGTGAAGAATGTAAATCGGCAAATATTCTTGCTACCAAGGGAATATGTGAGTACAACCATTATTGTAATATAGTCTTTATTTTCATGCTAACACATAACTATAAATAACATTTTTTTATAATTAATATTATCCTTATGTATATATACAGCTCCCTTAATATATTCGAGATTGATTTTAATGTGTGTCATTATAAAAAAATTAAAAATTATGATGACAAAATTATGAAAGTAAAAAAATTAAATCAGCATACAACGGGATAGACAGAGGGAACCCAGTATGAAACATTCTGCTCCCTACTTTCCGCCGAATTTTAGGGACATTGCGTGTTGAGTGACGCAACTCAACGTCGCGCCTTTGCCTCGATATCAGAGTGAAGAAAATGAAAATATAATTTTAAATCAATACTTCACATCCTCGATTGGGGATTGAACCCACAACCAGGTGCGTTTACAGTCACACTTTGTGCCCCTGCGCCACAACTGGCCTCAAAGGAAATAATTATTTCAATAATAAAAATTACTTAATTAGTTAATATTAGACTTACAGTATTTGAAGTCTCAAACTTATTATATTCCTAACCAAGCCAATTATCCTTTTATAGAAATTAGACCCCATAACACAAGAGCCTACTGATCAAGAAGTCACCTTGATGGATGTGTACCAAGAGTTCAACAGTGCAGTGGCTAGTGAACTAGGTCTTAAGGAGTTCAAATCTAGAAAAGTTACTAAGAGTTATTGTTTCAATTTACCAGATATACCAGCTCAGTGTGATTATTTGGAAGTGAAATATTCTGTAAGTGATGTTTTTATAATTATCCTTAAGTTAAGTAATTAAACTGAACACTGGTTAAGACATTCTGTTCTCCAGTTTCCGAGACATTGTATGTTGGGTGACGGTACTGAACCCTCACTTTGTCAGCTGGAGTAATTACTTGAGAGGACCTAACCAGACATATTAAGCAAGAACACATTTTCATTTAGAACAGACTCCGATTAAATTGACTACACAACAACAACACAATCACTCTTCACGAAGGTGTGCTGAATAATGACAGTACCGCATTAGTTTAAGTTCTATAAACTACAAATTTTGAAGCAGTTTTTACCCGTGAGCCATTCTGTAACAAGTCGCGGTTTAAAACAGCAAGTGTAGCCTCCTCCATTAGATTTACGGTAGTTCAGTTGTTAGTCTAATGTTTAAGTCGTCTGTTTAAACGGGTTTTTTAATCATTATAATCTGGTGATTGACATTTTTTCTCAGATCTTCAATTGTTTTAAAATAAATATGCACTCACATTGTCTTAAAAAGTATAATAAGAAAGAATATCCAAACAAACATTGCAATATCATACAGGTTCTTCTTTGTCAAGCACATTATTTCTTCTTGAAACAATTTTGAATGACTTTTGGCTTAATAAGCACCCCATGGCACTTCAATGTTCAAAATCGCATCATGCTCAATTATGGGTTGTATGTGATCATAGACATTTCTTTAAGAAAGCAACATACTATAGCTGCGTGTATTATACAGGATGATCATCATATTTAACAAAGGATTGTATGAAAACATGTCTAAAGAACCTTATAATTAATAGTGTATAACTCGGAAAATATTATTAATGGGCAGTGTATAAAGTGGTTTTTACTATATACTTTTCTTTTTTTTTCTTTTTCAGGCTTCATTCCCACCACCGCCACCCGGTAAGAAGTACCTTACATTTTCATACATATTCGGTACAAATACATCATCGTTAGAAACTTTTTTGCTTGAAAGAAAAATCAAAGGCCCCTGCTGGTTGGAAGTAAAGCAAGTGGAAAACGTCCAAGCTAAAGTGTCTTGGTGTAAATTAGAAGCAGTGTGTGACAAAATGGAAAATATTAATGTGATTAAGAATGATAACGACTTGGAACCACCGCCTGTTGTTGTTGCTACTGTAAGTTATTGAATCATACTACAAACCAAGCAAATACACCGCTATTTTATTTACAAAATAGATCCACTTATTTTTAAGTTACTACTGAATTAGCACTAGTTACGACCTCAATATTAATATAATTTTAAACATTATTGGATAGTGGAAATAAAAACAAAATAATCTGTTTTTAACCCACAACCAATCTATATTGAGAGACCCCCAACTGTGCTACAATAATATCTTTTACCATTTTAAATAGTAAATATTTTGATTTCTTTTAGATAAACATGAGAACAACAATGGATGCAAAGACAAACAAGACTAAGATATTAATGTTGAGTTGTCTCACACATAACAGTTTTCCTATTCAAAAGCCACCACCAAATCCGCCATTCCATCAACATTTCTGTGGTAAGCTTAAAAATATTATAAAATTATTATAAATCAACAATTATTATACATTTTTTACAAATTTATTGTGCACATACAATATAAATATACTTTAGTCAGGCGCAGGGGCGCAGAGTGTGACTGTAAAACCGGTTGTGGGTTCGATCCTCACTCGAGAAGTTGAAATTTTATTTAAATTTATATTTACATTTCTTCCCTCTAGTTTCAAAGCAAAGCGCGGCGTTGAGTACTGCTACTCAACACGCAATGCCTCCAGAATTCGGCTGAAAGTGGGCAACGGAGTGTCTTAACACTAGGTTCCCTCTGCCTACCTTGCTGCGTGCGGGATACAGCATGAAGCTGATTTTTTTATATACTTGAAAAAGTCACCCTGCACAACTACGGAAAATGTTTTCGGAATTTTTTCGGACGCAAAATATAAAAGAAAGATATATGAGTAACCAAAACCGATATAAAGATAGTTATAATGTAACATAAAATAATAATCTAATATATGTGTATATTTTTTTTTTCAGTAATGACAAAATGCAATGAACTCTGGCCATTAGATCTCAAGCAGCACTTACCACAATATAAAGCTACGAAATTAACCAAATGCGACTCTGAGAGAGAACTTTTGAACTTGTTCGTGGTACAATTCTGGAAACTCGACCCAGATTTAGTAGTAGGCCATGACCTACACGGTTTCCAACAGGATTTACTAATCGGGAACATTCTGGACTTACGTATTCCAAATTGGTCACGGTTAGGACGCTTAAAGAGATCTGTGGCCCCCCAAAAGAAATATGCCGCCAAAGATGCCTTCCTCGGTAGATTAGTGTGTGACATAAAATTGTCTGCAATGGAGCTTATAAGGGCGAGAAGTTTCGATTTAGACACATTATGTGTAAATGTTCTCAAGATGAAAGAAGGCGATCGAATTGAAGTTGCCCTTGAAGATTTACCACGATACTATGAGAACACTAACGATTTATTACATTTAGTTACATTAAGCATGCAAGATGCGTCATACATATTGAAAATAATGTGTGAACTAAACGTTGTACCGTTAGCCCTACAAATTACACAGATAGCGGGGAATATTATGTCTAGAACTTTAATGGGAGGACGATCGGAAAGAAATGAGTTTTTACTTCTCCATGCGTTTACAGAAAAGAATTATATTGTCCCGGATAAAGCTTATGGGAAAAAAATTGGTGATGATGACGAAGATAAAGAAGAATCAGCTAATTCTAATGTTTCCAAGAAGCAAAGAAAGAAGAAAGCGGCGTATTCTGGTGGTCTAGTACTCGACCCTAAAAAAGGTTTCTATGATAAACTAATACTTCTCATGGACTTTAACTCTTTATACCCAAGTATTATTCAAGAGTATAACATTTGTTTTACAACAATTAAAAGAAAAGTTGGTGCGGCTTCCGACGATGATATAAATAACTTGGTGCTCCCGCCCCCAAACACTGACTTTGGTGTCCTCCCAACGCAAATAAGAAAATTAGTGGAAAGTAGACGAGAAGTGAAAAAGTTAATGAAAGCAGATCTGCCAGCTGAGCAATATATGCAATATAACATAAGGCAGATGGCCCTAAAACTCACTGCCAATTCTATGTATGGGTGCTTAGGTTTCACTCATTCTAGATTCTACGCGAAGCCGCTGGCGGCGCTAGTCACTATGAAAGGAAGAGAAATCCTTATGGACACAAAGGAAATTGTTCAAAAACTAAACTATGAAGTTGTTTACGGAGACACTGACAGCTTGATGATTAATACAAACTGTCTAGATTTTGATTATGTATTTAAGATTGGTAATGACCTTAAGAGAGAGATCAATAAAAAATATAAGCAAATTGAGTTAGATATTGATGGTGTATTCAAATATTTACTTCTCTTAAAAAAGAAGAAATATGCAGCTGTAGTGTTGAGTAAGAACAAAAATGGGGAATTTGTTTACACTCAAGAACATAAAGGCTTGGATATTGTTAGACGGGATTGGTCCCAATTAGCAGCTGAAGCTGGGAAGTTCATATTGAGCCAGATCCTTTCTGAACAAACGGCTGACGAAAGACTAGAAAGCATTCAAAATCATTTGAATAAACTCAAAGATGATTTAGTAAACGGCAAAATGCCTTTGTCTTTACTTACAATAACAAAACAGCTTACCAAAAATCCTAACGAGTATGCTGATAAAAATGTACAGTCCCACGTTCAAGTAGCTATGAGGTTAAATGCTAAAAATAGTAGACGATTTAAAAAGGGCGATATAGTGCCGTACATTATTTGTGAAGATGGCACCGCTAACTCAGCGACACAAAGAGCCTATCATATAGAAGAGTTGAAAAGTATGGAAAATCTAAAGATCGATTTTAGATATTACTTAGCACATCAGTTACACCCAGTTATTTCTCGTATATGCGAGCCCATAGAAGGCATGGACCCGGCGCGTGTCGCCGACTGCCTCGGCCTCGACCCTTCTGGGTATAGACAAATGATCAAAAAGGAACAGACAACCAGTGAAACATATGAAGTTGAAAATGATCAAGAAAAGTATAGATACTGTAAAGAATTTGCATTCGTGTGTGTTAACGAAAGCTGCAAAACAGAGAATAGAGTGAGAGAAATGTTCATCAAGTTGGACAAAGACAATGTAACGTTTTTGGAAAAATGTCAAAACCCAAAATGTACTGTTAAACCTATAGATTATTTCGCTTGCATACAGAATCAACTAACCTTGCAAATTCGCCAGTATCATAATCAATACTATGCAGGCTGGATTTCCTGTGAAGACCCTGCATGCGGATACAGGACAGTCAGGATGCCTCAAGCATTTGCAAGTGGCTATCCCTTATGTAGGCAATGTGAAAAGGGAGTTATGTTTAGAGAATACACAGAGAAAGATTTATATTTGCAAATAAATTTCTTTCAATTTTTATTTGATCTCAACAAAAATAATACTTCAAGTGAGTTGTTCCGTTTTTTTTCCTCTTATAGTTACTCTTTCTAAATTATCTATTTATTTATTTTTTATTAACAGTCCAATTTAATTAGTTATATTTTTATCTTGCCTCATATTTTTATTTCAGAATTTAAAATTGCACCTAAAATTGTATCTGCATATCAAGAACTAAAAGAAATGGTGGAAGAGGTATTGGCACATTCCGCATATTCAATTATCAATCTGTCTAAGCTGTTCAGATTCTTTAATTTTAGTAAGAAAAGTGGGGACCAAATGAAGGCAGAAACTGTAGAAATCGACATTCTGCCAGAAATTGAACACATTGATGCATTAATGGAGATGAGAACTTTCTAAGAAGTAACTTTCCGTGTATATATTACAATGTAAATATTTTAATAAATAAACCAATTTTTGAAATAAAACACGAATTTTATTTAAAATCTTGTATATTAATAACGGAATTTTTCCGAATATATATAAAATAAAGGAGACGTGTTGATAGCTATGAACTATTTGGGAATTCATTACATTAGTAAAATCCTAGTAATACCCACGGCCATGTCCCCTTTGACCTCCGAAACCTCTACCTCGTCCTCTGAAATTATTTTGTTCATAATTTCCAAATTTTTGGTTACCTTGTTGCTGATTTCCATATTGTGGATTACCATGTTGTTGATTACCGTGTTGCTGATTGCCGTGAAACTGATTACCATGTTGCTGGTTAATATCCTGCCTATTACTATTGTAATTATCAGGCATTCTGTTATTGAAATTGCCCCTATTTTGATTAAATGTGTTATTTGTATCTCTTCCACTGCCAAAAGATTGATCTTGACCTCTGGAGTTTTGGTTGAAAGCATCTAATAAACTTGGAAGTTTACTGTAATTATCTTGATTTTGATTAAAATTCTGTCCCCTTTGGTTGTAAGTGTTATGTCTCTGTCCTGCATTGTAATTATTTTGGGGTCCTCTTTGTCCTTGATTATAGTTATCTTGTGTTTGTCCTTGATTATAAATGTCTGGTCCTTGGTTAAAATTATCTTGTCCTCTGATTCCTGAATTAAAATTCTGTTGCTGTTGGTTTTGGTTAAAGTTGTTTGGCTGAGCGCGTTGATTAAAATTATTGTTACTTTGAGGGCCTTGTATGCCTTGGTTGTAACTGCCCTGTGAAGCTTGAGGGTCATGATCATACCCGTCTTGAGGTACTTTTTGCATTTCATTATAATTATCTTGGATTCCCCTAACATTTTGGTTCTGACTTTGAAAATTGTCCTGTTGACCTCTCGGCCCAATATTGTAGTTATCCTGAGAAGTACAAAGTGGTCCTTGATTGTTAAAGTTTGTAGGACCCTGATTGTAATTGTCTTGTGGTCGTTGAACTACTTGATTACCCATAGTATTATTATGTTGCGAATCTACTGGTCCTCTGAAATCTGTATCCTGTCTTTGCTCCCAAGCTGGCACATTTTGATTTTCACTTTGGTTACCTCCAACGTTTTGGTTATTTCGCATAAATCCTGTCAGATTCATAATTGGATTGTTGAAATCTATAGAAATATTGCTATTGAGTTGTTTTGCATTATCAGTCATCGGTGCCTCAGGTAGATCTCCGAATGATCTGGGCTGGACACTGCTGGTCACCACATCTGACGCGTGTGCCGTTTGAGAAGTCTGCGCCGGCGTAGGCGCAGGCGTCGATTGTAGAGACGCCTGGACTAACGCTAGTAAGTCAGTTGCCGAAATAATATCTTTCGGTGCTTCTGTTTTGGGAGTCCCAACTGTTGTTGGGAGTAACTGTACTTTGGGAGCTTCTTTCAATTCTTCCAAAGATTTTTTTACTATTTCCATTTCTTGTCGAATCTGGTCTTCCTTAACTTTTTGGGTAGCAGATTTGAATACATCTTCTACCGTGTAATCATCGTCATCACTTTCTATAGTTACTGGTGCTTTGTCAATTATAGGCTTAGAAGTCTCCTCTGACGGCGCGGCCGTAGCTGCTGCACTGACATACTGCCGTAATCTCTCCACTCGTAATGGTTCGCGGGCTTCCAACTTTTTCAAATAAGCGATAAGACTGTGTTGTTCTTCAGCCGATAGTTCGTTGAAATTCTTTAGTAATGTTTCTAAGTCAGAATCAGACAAACCGTCCATTGCATCTGGCGCATCCTCTTTTTCTATTTTACTGGAATAAAAAAATATATATTAAGAAAATATGTAGGAAATTCTTTTACTTCTTTAGACTTTTCTTGATCATCTACTACTACTGATCATATATACTACACATACTGTGGCATGTGATCATGCCATAAATTATATTACACTAATTTCATGTTTTTTTTGACTCTTCACCCATTGTTGTCACAGCTAGTGTTTGTGACCTAGTATGACATTTTTTCAATGACACTTTATTGTAGGTACTGTTTATGTTAGATTTTGAAAAAGTGTGACATAATTTAAGGATTCGTCTATTGCTGGACTATTTAAAGGTAAACTCCGACTCACTTCTTATCATCATATGCCGACTGTAGCATCTGCAGCGCGGACGCGGTGCCGGAGAGGCGCGCGTTGTGCCCGATGGCGGCATGTTCTGCTGATTTCTTTTTTGATTCTTCCTCTCTCTTTTTGGCTTCAGCCATACCGACCTAATTAACAAAAATTATTGAATGAAAATATTTCAAAATACAAATTATATCAGCATGTGATTATATCACATAATACAATTTAATAAATCTTTTTATTTTCAGCTTAACATATAGCAGAGAAAAGACTCAAAAACACAGTAGCAAGGCACATTATTACCCCAAATTCGAGATTACCACTTTGTTACATCAAATTCAAGATATCGAAAAACGCAACAACAACACAACCCACCACAGCGTCCACCAGCTGCGCCAGCTCCTCCGCGGACACGTCGGTCTTGCCCTGAGCTATGAGCGCGGCGGCCATCTGCTGCGCTATCTGCTCGCGGTCGACCGCGCCCACGCCGGCCACCGGCACGCTGCTGCTGGCCGCTTTACTTGTATTTGCACTGAGGATTGAACCGCTTGTGGTTGATTGGGCCTGAAATGTAACATAAGAACTTTTATTTATTGTAATACAAAATATTATGTACCGAAATCAGGAAAATAATTTTATTACAAGGCGCAAGCGCCCGGTGGTACTAATAACAATATCATTTAGAAGACAATCTATAATAGATAACTTAATTTTCACCCAATTAAATAAAACTGATCTTCTGTAGCATTTTTTATTGAACAAAATACTTTTTACTGATATTTTTATATTTTCTATATTTAGTATAATTATATTCTATATGCACAATAGTATAAGATCAATCAAATCAAATTGAGAAAAATGACATAAGGCAATCTGACAGAGCCCTGAAACCATTATAATAGCAAAAAGTAGAAAGCTGAAGTGGCAGTGGTCTGGTCAGACATTAGACAATAATTATTAAACACATCCTGGAGATTGCGTGTAAATAACCTCTAGCTATTAATTAGCTAGAGGTTATTACAAAATTTCAGCGATAGTAAATTTCCATTATAAACCTTTAAATATTGCATCACTATAGCAAAATATTCTTATATAAAAGTGACTTAAAATTGATTGAAAAGATATTTTGTAAGTATAAAAATTGAACAATCTAAAAAAGGCGCTACATAGGTGATGTGAAGACGTAAAAGATACGTAAAATAACTGGCAATCGTTTGATGCCAACAGCCAAATAGCTCAGTGGCTTGCTTTTGGAGAGGTTAATAGTAGACGAAGATACGTTGTTGTTGATGATGATGAAAACTTTTAATGATATTGTAACCTTTCGTTTCTCCATCCTCGTGTCAGCCTCGTGCAGTGTGGAGGCGGCCCTCACCACCGCCGTGCGCACCGCATGCGCCGCGCTGCCCGTCACCAGCCCCGCCTGTACCGCGCCCTTCAACTTCTCCTTGGCGGTCTCTATCAATACAACTGCTGCTTCTGTTTCCAGCAGCTCCTCTGATGAGTTTGCTGTATTCTGTGACAGAATAAGTTTTAAAAAACACAATTTTCCAAACTGTTAAGTTTTCGACATATTGCGTATCGTGTGCTTAAGTGTCGCACTTTCTGTTCTTAAATATGAAGTCTTTGGAATCAAACCGACATTTGCTTTTACATATACGCGGCCGCTACGTTACAGCCGAATCCAAAATAATTTATGTAATACATAAATAATTCTGTTTTTAAATTATTAATTTTACCTTTTCCATTTTGAGGGCTTCTGCAAGCAAATCCACAATCTTCGGTCCCAAGCTGCCCAAATAATCCTCCAAGGCTACAAGAAGCCTCAACGTTGCCACAACATTTTCTGCCGCACCGAAGTCTTGCGGCGGCGCGATACGATCACGATCATGACCGCGTTCACGGTCACGGTCATGACCGCGGTAGCCGTCACCGCGTCGGGGGGCCGTGCTGCCCGTACGAGACCTTCCTTTATAAGGTGACCTTGTGTCCGGTAAGGATGCTATGGAGTCCGCCGAGTTCCATGATGAAAGACTCTCATCACTAGTTACAAAATTTATGTTTTAGCAAATGTTAATATGAACTAACATATTTATAAAAATTAAAATTTAAATATAGCACATTACTACTGCTGTTCTTCTATAGACACTTAAAATTGGTAGAATTTTTTCACGTTGTATCATCACATATCAGGGTAGGCAGAGAAACCTGGGAACCTAGTATTAGGACATCCCGTTCTCATTAAAACACTTCTGATTCTCACTGTCCGCTAAATTCCGGAGGCATTGCATGTAGTGTGGCGGAACTCATAGCCGCGCTTTGTCTCGTTACCAGAGTCGAAAAATAAAAATAGTAAATGTTTAATTAGGATTCGAACCCACAACCTGTCGCGTGTACAGGTCGCACGCTTGTGTCCCTGCGCCACAACTGGCCTCAAAAAAAGGAAAAGAATTGAAAATGAATTCTGTAATATAAGAAACTAATACATTAAAAAACGTGTCCATACAGTTTGGGAGGTTCTTGTAAAACATTGTGTATGTGTTGCAGAGTCGGAAGGGGATTTAGAATAATGAATTAAAAAAATTTGAATACTTAAATATCTCAAATGTTGGACGAACCAACCAATCAGACACAAAATCCAGCTTTTACAATGACTTTTTTTACACTTGTTCTACATTAATCAATTATATATATACTCGTAGTTACAATATTTAAATACTAATTCTATTAACAAGTTGTCTTGACAAAATCTTAGAAGGTAATGCACTCGGGTGCCTTTTTTTTCGGTCTTGAGGTTAATGCTGTTAGCCCTATTGGCTTTTACAGCGACACCGGGTGGGGAGGGAAGAAAGTACTCTGTCCCTGAAGATATGCAGGCACTGTGTGGCTGCCTGTAAGAGAGTCGACGACTGCAAGGGCGCCCCCTGCGAGGAGTGTTAAAAATGTGGAACGCTTCACGATTTTGCGTGTCATTCTTGCGCAGGGTCCATGCTAATCTTCTCTGTATCGTTCTAATTTTAGTATATGTACTGCCGAAGCGAGTACATCCGGGTGACGCGTCGTTTGTGCTTTTATTGGAAATCTACCGGAAAAGACGCAGCACACTACGGCTACTTAATACAATCGGTAATGGAAACAATATTAAATAACGTCCTCGTAACTACAGTGACACCTATTAATGTAAATTATGCTAACACAAGTTAACAACGCTTTTAATATTTTATATTCTGATCTCTATAGTAGGTAACCTTTTTTGTTTATTTAAAAGAGCAACTGTTGAGTTTCTTGCCGGCTCTTCTCAGCAGAACTGCCTTCCGAACCGGTGGTAACTTTTTGTTCATATGTTCATCGACGATTCAAAAGTGCTTATTATAAGTTTATTTGAATAAAGAATATTTTGAATTGAATTGAATGGAATTATGCTTTATTCAATTTAAGAAGACGCATAAGGAAGGGGGAAATCTTATAACAGTTCTCTTATAAGGAAAACACTTACGGTTTAAATTCCTCGTCAGATATGAGCACGGTATCGAGTAACGCAGTATGCGGGCTTGCTGTGTGCTTCGCCGCCTCTCGTCGGACTGGACTGCGTGTTAACTTGCTCGGTCTGATATCACTGTTAATTACATTATTTAAATGATGTTTAGGTTCAACTTATATTCCGCACCGGAACCTGGGAACCTAGTGATAAGGCACTCCATTCCCCATGTTCTGCCGAGCTCTCGTGGCATTGCGTGTTGAATGACTCAACGCCGGACTTTGTTCGTTATCAGAGCTATAAAATAATCTCGTTTACAGTGGCACATTTACTTACTTCGGCCTTAAATCATCATTATCCTCTATAAACATTACAACGAAGAATATGTAGTTGCAATTACAAAATATTCTTCTTTAAATAATAAATAACATAAAATTATAAAAAAATATATATTTTAACTTAACAATTAGTAATTTGTAGTCATACAAAAAATATAAATACAAGGAATACATCATACTTGTGTACAGGACTGCGGGAGCGCGTGCGCAGATGCCGCAGCGGTGAACGACGTCGAGGAGACGCGCGTCTGGGGCTCAGGCGTCTGGGAGACGCGCGTCTAGGGGACGTGCGCCGTGGAGACGCGCGGCGGGCTGGCGAGCGGCGCGGTGGCGACCGCCGGTCTATTGAGCTGGTCGATTTTTATAATTATTCACTAAAAGCAGTTTTAGATAATTTCGTCTTCTTCTTTTACTGTACATTGCAATAGATTACATGTTGTGACGAAAAACAGTGAATTTTACAACAGTATTTTTGGACTAAAAGTTTCTAAGAGAGCGAGTACAACCAAATATTTTTTAATGTAATATACGTTAGCTAACCGATTCGTCGAGTCAGGCCTCCTGGAGGCGGGTGAGGCGCGGCGCGGCGACCGGCGGCGTGGCGAGCGGCGCCTGTCCGCTGACCGCCGTCGCTCTGGTGACCTCCTGGTAACATTTGTATCATGTTGCTTGTGTAAATATGTATATGAAAAAAATATGACTAT
>DWNA01000307.1:0-27169 GCA_018249835.1 Heliconius besckei | reverse complement strand
TTAGAAAGTTAAAATTTAAATTAGATTGAAATAATGCATCCAACTTCACATGACCGCTTGCGTCAAAAGAAACTGAACGAACGAACGAACATTAATTTTAGTGATATAGTTTATGCTACGCAATAAACTTTAATGATGGATGAAGATATACATCTAGAATTAAACATTTAATCCAACGACCCGTTCATTATAGCAAGAAACATTTGAAAGAATTAATTAAATTATAACAAGATGTGAAAAATTCTTATTTAACAATTGAAATATTCACAATTTAAGACAGGAAGTGAAGTAACCCTGCGGTCGTATATAGGTTTTTGAACTTGAAATTTTTTAGACTAAAACTACGCTATAAGGTCGTTCACGTTATTACTAAAAACTATTATTCTTCGATGTTTCTAGCAATAAATCCTTGTTTCTATAGCAAATATAATAGATACCTCGCATTGACCACAGGCGTTAGTTTAAATAATATGTTAAATATAACGCTAGCTGCTCCTATGGGAAGTAGCAATCCTCCCTTGACCCCAATGAGTCAGCTATGTAATGGCTAGAAAGTATTACACGAACAACATGAAAGGTCATTTATGCTAAATAAAATTGGTTTTATGAGGATGTTCGACCGGATTTGTCATCCTAACCCATTAATGAGGAAGAGTGAATTGGTGAACGCTATTTTAATAGCCATTAAGGGGCGTTACGCACATATAAACCGCGATAACATGTGGATTGTGAAATATATATCTTTGAACAAGGTTATTTCAAATAAGTGGAGTTCGAATCCATGTATTTGGATAAGTTCAAAGGTTAAACTAATAGGTAATAATAAATAAAATAAATATATAAATTAAAAAAACTTACGTTTCGAACAGTAATCGCCAGTCCATCCAGTCTTGCATACAATTTCTCCAGTGGGGGAACAAGTGTAATGTCCAAAGGGGTCGTCTCTCGGCCTGCAGAGGACTTCACATCCAGATCCATAATAGTGAGCAGCACACGTGACCCGATAGGACACCTTCAAATGCGCTCCACCCACACCCCCCCACCGCTGCTCCTCCTCATTCCAGGGCCCTCCAACATCAGCTATACTCTGCTTCGTCATCCGCGCGATCAGCGTATCTAAAATAAGAAGCAACATTTCACATACAAATTTCAACTCTAATTAGAAACGAGAAAGCTTAATACCGCTAATGCTATAGAAAAGATAGAAATCTCGTAAGGATAACGACACGGCTTAATTCGATAAAGTAAAAAGTAATTTGTTTATCATCGTGGGAAAGGGTACGGAGGCGAATTGACCTGTTACAGTCCGTCCGACGCCCGCATTCGAATGCGGGACTTTCATTGTTCCCAGCGTGATTCAATGTTTTGGTTCGTTGGCGTTCATTTGATTCATTAAGAGTTTGAACTACACTATAATAACCCTATTTTCAATATCTCCAAGTTGTAGAAACTAGGAATTCTTAACTAGAGTCCTTTACTAACTAAATGTACGTACTGCTTAGAAACGATTCATTTCTGAACAGAAAAAGCTAAAAAAAAAATCTTCCGCAATTAAAAAAAATGAATTGCCAATCCATTCATCAACGCGAAGCGAGTTGCGAGACGGAGGCGCGCTGGGAAACCTTACCGTCGACCAGTTCCTTTATTTATTTCTCTTCGTGTATGCCTGTGTTTTTTTTTTCTTATTTCGCTTCGCCCGGCGTTACATTCCTAAGCCAGTAATCCCGACAGCATATAAAATTAAACCAGACGCGAAACAAAATTAAAAGGTATGTGAAAAGGATCGATCTCGACTAATTTTGTGGCGTATGGCATTCTCGTTGTCTATAGCTGAAACTTGTTCTTCGTTGCGGGTGGCGTGATAAAGGAAATCAAATAATAATGCTGGAGTATCTTGATAGAATTTTTCTGTTCTTTTGTTTACAATAATTATAAATGTTATCTTGCAGGCAATGCTTGTGATGTATTGGGTCGATTAAATATTTATTGCTTTTTTCAGATTCATACTGTATCACGAGTGACTAGTGTAAAGACACTCCGCTTCCCAATTTCCGCTTGTTGACTGACGAAAAATTTAATTTCCTCGAGTGAGAATCGAACCTATCCCTTGGTCCTGCGCCACGACTGGCCTCGACCTCACATGCTATTTTTATAATAAATAAGTGATTTACCGCTCTTTACATAATCGTCGTAAAGAGTAATAGCCAATAGCCTCACAGTACTCGTATATACAACGCGTAAGCTTACACCGATTGTATCTGCGCAATAAATCTATGAGATAAAACATGTTCGAGCAACGAAAATATAATAAATATCAATAAATTCAATATTGGAATAGAAAATGTGAGTTGTACTTACTAAAGAAATTTTAGCATGTGAATGTTCGAAGTCTTTTATCAGTTTATTGTAAGTACGTGATATTATAACATAAATAAAAAAATATTAGAATGTCTATTGTCTATAATATAAAATGATTATTCTTTTTGCTTCACGCTGTATCACGCGTATAGAAGGGTAGGTAGGTTAAGCCACTCTGTTCCCCACTTTACGCTGAATTTTCATTACGTGTTAAGTGTGGCAATCGAACCCACAACCGTCGCGCTTCCACGTTTGTGCCACAGTCGTCAATAATGAAATCTTTATTAAAATTGTAAATCATATCGTAATACGATACGTTTATTTCAAACGAATGTTTATTTTAAAGCGAAGTGCAGAGTTCGTAGGGAATTAGAAAAATGATGTGTGGGAACGTACTCGAAGCAATTTAGCTCGAATGTGCTTGGAGAATTATGGCAACCGTGCAAACGGCCCAGGTGGGCTAGGGCTGCTACCCAGATGAAATACGACCGCTCTGACATACACCATTACCTACGTTTATTACTCATATATAATTTACTGGGAATATATCAAATTATTAATATATTCCCAATTATTAATATATTCCAATATATTACACAAATATTATTGTTAGAATATGTAGGAAAATTGGTTCGCTTTTTGCCGTCCACACGCTTTAAAGAAAATAAAACGCATCTATTGATGCCGAGTTCGACCAAATAACACCAATCATTGAAAATTATTATCGAAACGATATTAAATGAAGGTGTATCCTATAGTCTATTAATGTAGTACAAATTCGATATTAAATAACACATTAAAAGCAGAACGAGGTATACTTGTACGTGCTGGACTGCACCATGTAATTACGGGCCCAGAGGTCACTCAAAATTATAAACTAAGATATAAATATAGATACAAACCAAAGAAAACAAAAGAAAGAGAAATAACAGATAATTGGATAAGATTGTAAGACTATTATATATATAAGTATATTTTTAACACGATTTTTAGGGAACACGCGAATCGACTTCCGTTGATCGGCGATCGATCAATAAATAAGGAGCGGATGCTGCACTTAGTCATATAGGTTGATTGACAAGTACTAGATCTGGTCTAGTCACATCAACCATCATAGCATAGCATGGTTGATGATAAAATAACCTAGTTGACGTCCACCGGTGCCCGGTGCCCGTTGATTCGTGAGCAGTTGTTTCGATTTCTCGTTTTAGTCACCTGCCCGGCCGGCCGACCTGTTGCTGGCTGTGGGAAACGGCATCTCATCAATGGAGTGTGTACAAACGCACTCCTTTTGTTTATAAAACTGTCCACTTCTAAGGCTTGGAGGGTATTTCAATTTGAGTGGCGCGCTCGCTTATGTAAATACTGGTAAACCAATGAGTTTGTAAGGTTTGGTGTTTATGAGTTTTTCTATGTTTGATTGTTAGCACTTATATATTTTTGAGTTATAGATATTAATATTTGAATATTTTACTTGCAGAAATGTCTTTAGTATATATATAGGCTTATTTGTTAATTTTCCAAAAAATAATTAAATTTTAATAATTATAATATTATACATATTTGTTTTTAATGTTATTGTTAAATAAATAAAAAAGGAAGTAAATTAATTGTAAGTTTAAATCTCATATAACAGAATCATAATCTCATCTGGTTTGTAATATTAGGTAGCGGCCCCGCGGCTACGAGCTGCGCGCGAGACCAGACACGTAATTACCTTCGAATCTGTTATCATTACTCTCTTTTCACACGCTCCCATTCTACTATCTACAATACGTCGGTAGGTGTAAAACGAGACAATGCAATAATCGTGAACGAAGTGGCAACTCTATAAACAAGACATTCGAGACATTGTTCGACACCTAAGTATTATCCAGATTATGTTTAGTGTCTGTCAACATCGCTTCCCGACCACGCCAATGTCTGTTACATTATAAATCCAGTCTTCCGGACCATCTTCCGTAATTTTCAACTCGCAGCCATATGACGACGAAAGATGAAGTGTAAACTAAAATCCACTTCCCCCAAAATTCATTTTTGGTGTCGAGTAAACAAAACACGAAGCCGTTACTGCGTCCCAGGTGCGACCCAGCTCGCCCCGGGCGACGCACAAAAGATTTCGGTGAAGGAGCCCGCTACGTTAAAACTGCGAGCAAACGGGCATTGTCGCGAAGCTATTTGTTTAGTTCAAGAATCCCTTTATATATCACCGTAAGCCATCATCTCTTTGTTGCATTCCTACTTATCTGTGATATATTGCATTCTTAGACGTGCGTCGCTATTCTTCTCAGTTCTTCAATGTATTCACTGTAAAATCGAAAGATGCATGCCGCTGGTTTTAAATAGAAAAATCGTATTAATTTATAATGCAGCTGTTTCACATTAGAAAAACTAAATGTGATTTAATTAAACATTAGCCCAATGGTCCGATAGTGAGTGAGCACAAGCGTGGTCCACGTAACCTGTTATTATGCTTGATTAGATTTCTGTTGGTAACATTTCTCGGTAGTGGTCCGGCGCCGCCCATCGCTCCCGCGCCGTATTAAAAATACCCATCCTCTTAAGCTATCCACTGCTAATGATTTTCGGTATACCGGCCTGCACTCCTCCTCATCCTCATATCTTTTAATCTGTTTTGAGTAAATCACCCAAAGTTTTTTACTCGGTCAGGAGTTGTAATTATGTCGGTCAGAGTGCATCGGGGATGGAAAACTAATTAAGAAATGGGCGTCGCCAGTCAGTTTTGGCGTTTGCTATTTTAATATTTGAAGAATTTGATTAGGATCGTTGTTTATGTTTGGGAGAAGTCCATTTTTAAATATTGATAACAAGATGTACATATGTTTTAAATTATTATATTAATATATATACATTAAGCTTTGTACGTTTGTAAATCATTTGTATTCTTTCTCTAGGTCACGCCATGTCGCATGTACACGGTAGGCCTGTCGATTCTTTATTGAGCGTTTAAACTCGGCGATATCGTCGTTAACAACAAGCCAAACTTTTGTATTGATTTTATTTATGGCTTATGAAAATATCTGAATGCATTGAGCATAGATCAATTATTTATTACTCATTATTTACTTATATGGTGGGAACGCAAAAAATGTAAAAAGTCGCGTAATTCTCGAATACGAAATGAGCTTTTTCGTCTATGCTTCGGTCAATGTCCATCAGAATATATTAGAACAATTCTACTAAATTTTCGTCCTACAGAAGGCTGAGTTTATTAGAATACGGCATCCATTGCAAGGCAGCTCACGCGCGCCGCCGCGTGCTTTGAACACCAATCGTCCACACCATGGGAACATTTTTGTCTTCCACGATATGATAATATAAGCATTCAAATATACATACAGTCCGTTAAATGCACGATAAACACCCAGAATTACAGTGAAATAAGAATGTAAGGGAGTCGTGACGATCGTGATATGAATTTTACAAAATTTATAACCATTTCGTTAACCTCTCCGTCATAATTGCGTTAAATATGAAGTTTTACTCACCATCAGATCTTGACGTTTCGTTTGTATCGTGCCAAGCTTCGACTATAAGCGAGAAGGTGCCCTGGAAATAAAACAATCATTAATACCACATTAATATACTAAAAATAAATAAAAAAATCAGCTTCACGCTGTATCCCGCACACAGCAGGGTAGGCAGAGGGAACCTAATGTAACCGAAGAAATGAAAATGTAAAAAAATATATTATTTCATAAAGTGGGGATCGAACCCACAACCGTCACGTTACAGTCACACCCTTGTGCCGCTGCACCACGACCAAACGATGAAAATTAGTTATAGAAGCATATAAAAGCAAATAGGTTTGACGATCTCTATTTGAAAGTTCAACGAGTACGCGTTGGTGTCTCCTCACAATGAGATAACGCAAGGTATCCTACCATCTCAACCGAAGACCTTTAAAATGGGTGCGGCGTTCGAGCATTTCAAATATTTCCTTCACTTTACGACGCAGTTCTGTATGGTATGAGTGTAAATTAACAACATGATCGACAGGTGAACTGAGCAGCAGATGGCTTTGTTATAATACGAGCTAAAAATAATCCTGGCGCAATAGGATGACTGCCAGTTATACTTAACGCCCAATATGGACTCGTGTAATGTTTAAAAAAAATATGTTTAAAACGGGTGCGTATCAGATAGTAAGCTATTGACATTTGTCGATGTTTACGCAAGGAGGCGAAACGGCAGTCGAAAATCGATTATCGGTGATAAGACACCAACCAAGTCAACAGCTCGTAGGCGCCCGTAAAATTATCAATGAATTTTATGAGGATTCAAGTTAAGTTCATGCAAAAATGTGTAAAATTATATGGAATATTAAGTAAACATAATTGCTAGGATAGGTTGCAAATGCTAAGCATAAAAAAAGTACAATTTTAGTTCACGCTACATATTTATGAATGTAAGTTCGATTACCGGTTATTACTTGTTACATACGAACTTAAATACTTATTATATATAACTGGTATCAAACTTAGGAATTGAATGCTCCAAATTGTTCAGGTATTAAAGGTAAATATATCGCGTCCTATTTTACAATACATTTGATAACTATAAACATGGCCCGTTTTGATAACAGCACTTTTGTCGCGAGAAATAAATACGAAACAGGTTCAGTATCAATGAAGTAACTAAACGCCGATGTCCGATCAGTAAATGACGTTCCAAATCCTCAACAGTGGTTGGGGCTCGGACCTAACGTAATTAGATACAAGCACGTCACAGCGCCAACAGCTGCGTCCAGCGGATGCGATGGGTCACCATTTTAATTTCTTCATAAGATCACCACACTCTTAAGGAGTGATTCAGATCTGACAGATGTCCCCGTCAATTAAGTAGCTCGATGAATGAAAACATCATTAGCATCAACCAGCACTAACAATGAGCTATTTGCATAGCGACTGATACGAGCCTCTCCAACGAAACAATCATCATTGTCGGATAGTGGAAATCAATAGTAGAAATCCAGTTTCCCAACGCACATCACACGCTGTGTACGGTAAAAATGCATGAGTTTTTTTTTATATCTTGTATAAGAGTACGTAGATAGGTTATGTTCGTTTAAGCTTTCGATATGGCGTTTTGACAAATTTTTAAAGCAATAAATAATCCTAATTCAATACACGAACTGGCGGACGTTATAGAACTTTACTACATATATGATCCTAACAACTGATAATTTTGCAGTCAATATAACTTAATGATCTTTTTACAAGAACTTGAGGCACGTTTCCCAAAATATATTACAATTAGTTGGCAAGATCCAAATATGGTGAGCGTCAGCGTAGTACACGCTATTGATTTGTTAATCGAGTATGGAGAGCGCATTTCGGTCAGCTGTAGATGGTTGTAAGTATATGCCGGTTCCCACGGCAGTGACTCTCGAGGCAGCCCATAAAAAGCGGACGACGACGTCAGCGTACGTGTGCAGGTAGCCTTTATAAACGTGCCGAGTTTGTGATACCGTACGCTTATGTTACTTGCTCGAGTCTAGTCGAGCACTAACTGCCTTGTAATTTTATTATATTAATATACCTAATCCTACTAATATTATAAATAAGACAATTTGTGAGGTTCGACGTTTGTTCCACTTATGCATGAAAGCAACTGAATTGATTTCGATGAAACTTTACAGTAATACTATTTTATAACACTAAAATTATATTTAAAATGTATTTCAATTATACAGCATTACAAATTAATTTATTTTAAACAATGAAATGGATTGCACCGTAGCTCACTCAGAGTATTACTAATCTTTTCATATACGATGCGTTAAAGTCCAAAGTAATATTATAGTCCAAAACGAACGAAGCGATATCATGGCCTCAATGACGGGGATTTGTTTGATAATGGTTTTATGAGGGTGCTCAAAGAGGCTCCCATAACATAGCCTGTTTCTAAATTATTTTTGTATTAATTAAGGCAAAGGAAATAAAGGAACCGACACGTGGGAAAGAAGTGTAATGTGTTTTGTTTTTAAGCGCCATCTGTTCGGGTTTTACAGCTTTGAAAACAAAAGGTATAATCAGGTGACCGGTGGTTTCGCGCATCTTTCTTGCACGTGTTTCGGGCACTATTGTTTTTTTTTATTTATTTATTGTCTACCTTATTTAACTTTGTTTGGTAACGAAAAGAAAATAACGCAGATGTTCGTATTTAACATTCTCATAATTATGTGTTAGAAATAAACAAAGTAAATTATTACTTCTTTTATTCTTAAAACCATTTTTTTCCAGTTCAAGACTGTATGTATAATGAAAGTTACAAAAAGATCGTTTTAAGTTTCTTACAACATGAGAAAATACCTAGTTATTTGGAACACAAACAGCCGGCCAAGTGGAGAAGTCGTGATTTCATATTTCACACTTCACTAGTGTGGCAACATCGTTCTGGACAGGTTTTTTCATTTAACTTAACCCGACGAGAACCCGTTTCAGGTGTTCGACCTATCGAAATAAGGTTTTATATGCAACAAATTGTACATATACTGACAAAAAAAATAAATATAATCAATGATAACAAGACCATTTAGATTCTTAAGCTATAAGTCAAATAAAAGATATGCAAATTCCATCGGTCGCCCGATAAATAATTGAAGCACAAATTATTAAAGTAATTCGGTCTTGTATAATCTAAATTATTAATGTTTTTAATTAAGCATATTCTACTTTAGTATCGTCCAGAACATTGACCTGATGAGTCACTAAATGAAACCTTCAAATGAATATACACAATTAGCTGACACCGTGTGAACGACTGGTTCCGTACACAAATATTTAGTAAGAAAAAAAATATCCAGGTCGACATTTTATTGGCGACAGTACACAAGCACAGGTTAGAATGCTAAGCAGTTTCGTGGTAAACACGACCAGCTATGACGGATGAGCGGCACAGCCTACATGTTATGCTGGTAAATTGTAAATTCCATAACGTCCTCAGTTATGTTTATTATCTTCGTTACCTCGTTTCATGGTCGGATTGTACTTGTTAGTACATGATTCTCGACTAAGCTTATAGACAAAAGACGTTCTCAAAGCAAGCAACCTTGTGGCCTATGTGCACTTATGGCGTTACTAATTCAAATAGTTAGACGAGTCGTTTAAGCTTAAGAATGTTTTAGAAGTGTTCTTTTATATGAATTATGCTTTATTTAACATTTCAATATCTTTCTCAGATTTTTTATATATAATTTAATGAATTAAATATTTTATTCTAATTATAAGCATAGATAAACAAATAGTAATTTTAAACCACTAGTTTCGTGTTACTTAGAAAAAAACATTAAGGTAACAAAACAAAAAAAATCAAATGAGTTTAATTATAAAAGGATTAATTAACTACCTGTGTCGTTTTAGTGGGTAACATTAAAAGTGGAAGAGCGGGTCGTAACTTAAAAGTAATGTTATTCCTTATACCAGCGAAGTTTATTTAACGCGATGGAGTCGAGAAACATTAAAATAGACATAATCACGTTTCGGAGACTTACAGCCCGTCTGTGGTCGTATACACGAAATACGTAAGACACTAATAATTTATTACTACCAATTACAACAATCGCGAAAAAAACTCCACCAGCTATGGTATTCTGAACTTTTGAAACTGGACGAATTGAAAAAAGAAGACTACCTTTAATTTCACATGGCATCAGCGGCATTCGACAGACGGACCGTACTCAGGACTTGAAGAATTCTAAAAATGAAAATGTCGGCCATAAACAACTGAATTATTTGAATGAAGCATAAGATTAAAAAATAAACAAATTTGGGACGGGTGATGTCCGCGCCGGCTTCGCCCGCTTCACGATCGGCGATAACGTCTGAGAAGGGTAAAGCGTTGAAATCGAAACCACGTTAAAAAACAAATCTCTAGATCTGTTCATCCGGATTTGATCTCACAGTGCGCCAGGCTTCTTTACAAGTTTAGACATGATTATATTGATACTTATCTAACATTTTTTCTAATCCACTTTGCATACCTTCGCCAGCGGTGAAATAAAATTAAAAGACGATGAGTAACTCTCGTTAAATATGTAACTAGGATATTAACCTGTTTATATTCTCATCACTAGCGTTATGGAAATAAACAGAAAACTGTTTGAACAAACAAAAGTTCGATGCTAGCGATAACCGTAATACTCTTTATATAACTTCAAAGGATTTTCGGCTTTCCTAAAACGATTTAAGCTTTGGATTCACAAAGCAATGAGCATGAGTAATGCTCAATAATTTAGATTTACTAAATTATTGAGCATTGCTACTTTAATTTGCAGTTTCTAGAGGAGGTTCCCAGACTGTGATCCTATTTTGAAACGTCTATAAATTCGACGAAGTAAGTACGAAGCACCTCCTTCCATACTAAATAATGGCAACAATTTATTCGCTCAGTTGCGGATACAGGCAGAGCATGTGAGCGTTCGCGGTGCTACTCACAATTCCTAGAAACATCGTGCGTGTGATGAATATAGAGAAGAATGCGAAGAATTTAATCAATGCAGATTTTAGGGCTGCTCCCTGGTCTGACGTGAGAACGTTAGACCCTGAACCTATGATTGTTATGGTTTATTGGAATGCAGTACAATTTCTTAGATGACTTTAATTTTTTTTATGTAACAGTTTGAAATTTTTACTTCACAAAAATATAATAAGATAATTACAAAATGTCAGAATAAGAACTTAAGATTGTACGTGTGAAAAAGTGGTGTTGTTTTAAGCGTTCAGCTCAGACCGGCTATAATAACAAGACTGGTAAACTTTATTGTCCATTCATTCTCTTGATGAGTTTATTTTCTTTATCTTTCTATGACTGTGCATTATTTATGGTGTCGGGATTTTGGAGGCAATTCTAAATTTGTGTTGATTTAGCACCCGAAACACTTGAGGCCATTTAACTGTGGTGAGATTATTTAGAGGAATTTAAAAAAATGTCTTAATAATTAATTTGTTACCGAATAGCTGTGCAGTGGGTGTGAACAATGCAACCTGCCCAGTAATTATATACGCTCCGATTGTTTAAATTTGAAATAATAGTTATATACGCAACCCTGTATGTATGTATGTATTATAGCTCGTCCCTCAGAACACTCTTGCGAAGAATTTCATTTCACAATACATTTTTTTGTCCAATTTTAATTGCTATTCGTTGGAAAGGAGAGAGATAAAAGACGTGTAAAGAGGGAACACGATCGAATGAGGCATTCCATAGCTTCGGTGGATTATTAAAAGAAGCGGATGTGGGGGTAAGTATTTTAAGAGGATCCCGGCGCGAGCGGATCGAGATAAAGGAAATTATTAAGAGCACTTTCGGAAAAAACTTAGTAGACGGAAGTTTCTCAGTGGTTCGTGTACATAAGGTTAGGAGGCGTTCACATATCGCGTTACTCTTTGAAATTATGGAGTAATAAGCCGAAGATCTGGTGAAGGTTTGAGCTTGAGTTTGAAATTTAAATAACTGCAGACTTATGTAATGGCCGCATCGCGAATGGAATAGTAATGCCGGATATGCCAACTGATTATAATTCAATAGTAATTACGTTACATTCGTGGCGCCCACATTTTGATGTTAAGATTCACCAAGCCGAAGACACTTTATGACATACCGTACGTACAGATTTTTAATTGCTTTCTAATGATAGTACCGGTGCTAAAAGTTGGTTGTAGCTGGTGTATAGTTCACACGTGACAACGGCTTCCAATTGTTTTGAGATTTGGATCGCGTTTGACATCGCAGCAACGTTAATTTCCGCGAAATAAAATACCGTATGTCATATATCTATATATATTAAATATATGTCGACATGAACGTCTCAGGAGACGCTACTTTCATTTAAATTTTTCCAAACATTCAGAGCGTGAAACCATTGTCGAAACATGCAAAATAACTAACAATCTCTAGAATTAGTTACGCCGTTGCTTAGTCTACTTGTTCCACAATAAAGAAGCGTGTTTCTTCACATTATGACATAAATGCATTAATCAAGTACGTACTCAACTTGCTATTATAACATATTAATTTGATTTCTCATTAGAAATGTAATTAATTGTTATGTGTTAATTGTATTTTATTAGAAACTCAGGCATTACATGGATGTTGAAGTTAATCACGAATAGGGAAATATATAACAACAAAAAATCTAATAGTAATTATGCATAGTAAATGTTTGATTTTTAAGTTTAATTAAACAAACCTAATTTAATCCATGAAAGTTCTTGTCTATGCTTCACATTTAAAATGATAAAGCTCCCGATGTCGTCGGCCACTCAACATTAATTCCTTCCGGGACAATGATTTAAAAATAAAGTTGTCACCGAAGTATTGGAAAGTCATTTAGAAATTGAAAAGGCAGCCATAATTTATATTTCCTTAACAGCTTTTTTTTAATGTTTATTCTGCCATAGACAGTAATATTAAAAAAAAATTCATTCGCTCGAATTCATACTGCAACATCGTCTTGTTATTGTAAGACGTGGCCGACCTTCGTAAGCTTTGTGAGAAAGTGACTTGCCAAAACAATTTTGTTCCCAGGGATATCCGAATTATTTATCGAATATAAAATAACTGATATTTAATTTGTGTGTAATTAATCATTCGATAGGTTGTATTCAATGTATCGAGATGAAGACAATTTAGTTTGATAAGATTTAACAATGGCGCCTAAAATTATATTTGAAGCAATACGGATCTGTCTGTCCATAAAAAGTATAGTTCACGGCCAGTTAATTATAAAGGTGTTCAATATATTGTAGGTTCATACACAAGAAAACATCAACTACTACAGCAGGTGCATTTTGAATTTCTATTTGTGGATTTCCATGTTTTTTTAGCAAGAACGTCGTCGCAAAGCCGTAACGGTTTCCCGTTGACATGGAATGAATGAACCCGTTCATGTCGTCGCGAGGTCCACACCCTCTAAAGGCCACCACTACCCCACACTATAAACAATTTCTAACCATTCATTGTATATAAAATGTTAAAAACAACTTTTTGCATGCATATGTAATATTTGTTTTAATCCGGTCCTTAGCTTTGTCACATCCGTGCCCGTTAACGTCTCTCAATATAGAACTTGTGATTTACAAACACAAATTGTTTAAAGTAAAATAAATGAAGCTCTGGCTGTGAATACAAATGAGTTTCTTTTCGAGTGAGCCATCTTTCTCTAAACGTATGATAAATAGTTTGTATGGGTCGTTAACTCGCGCCGCTTTACTTGTAATTTCACTGTTCAATGTTGTTAGTAATATTAATATTACCAGTGACCTGTTATCGCGAGGGTCAGATCTCTCCATGCGGGCTCTAAAGTCGATTTGTTTCATGGGATCAAGATAAAGTTGGTACGTTTGGTCGCAAGGTGGCGACAAAGTTGACTACTCCAGGTAACACGAGTACAACCGTTACAACTCCGGCTGCGGGACCATGGCGGCGTCATGTTTCAAAATATTGTGATGCTGACCACTGACCCAAGCATCTCAATGAATTATAGCGACGTATAATTATTAATTAATAAATAATATATTAATATTCTAAAACTTTATCATAAAAAAACATAATACAAAGTTGGTATTTGTGCAGTAAATAATATTTATTCATATGAACGTTATGGCTCATGTAACCGGCGGTTCTTCGATGACCTCATTGCGAAAAAACAGCTAATAATCTATGGGAGATTATTTAATTTAAATGCAGCGCACCCAACTATAACATGACTTCTAAAGGTCACGACTTCGCATACCTAGGCCTTGGTTTACTCATGGCATATGGATGAGCATGTGGGAGATGTTACCGTAAATTCCTATCAAATGAGATGAACGGCATATGGCGTATATTCGACAGCTCTCTTTCAAAGCTTAACCTGTCCAACTCGCTACAGGATCGTTTCGCGTCACTTTCGCTCAATTGATCGTATGTCACAATGTCTGACAATAGTAAACTCTATGTGAAATTAAACAGGAAGTCCCAATTTAACGCCAATTCACATGGAATGATACTGGCAGAAAAGGAACCGGACGCATATCGATGGTTGGGGAAAAAAAGTTGAGAATTTCATCTACGGCCTCTCATTCCTACCTGCTAAGTTACCAAATGTCACGTTTCTCCAGATGGTCGGACTTGTGCAAGCAGCATGGGAGTTTGTTTGGTTAAACATTACGAGACGGCATGACATTTGAAGTGGGCCGCTAAATAAAACGCAAATAGCTCTCCAATTCTCGAGTATACGGAAACAGTGTAAACTGAAGACAATTCACGGAAATAAGATGTCTGTTATCCTTGATTCGCAAATAAATAATAGATAATTGTAATATTGAATCACGATCCATGCCGGGCTCTGCACTCGTGTTATTATGAGAAACCACAATGGCGGCCAACCAAAAGCTAAACGTTTAATACGATTCGAATAGCTCAAACATAAACCCCGACTTCATAATTAATTAAATATGAACCACAGAACGCTGTTACCGTCCCACGCGGCGACTCGTTAAACCATCAAGTATTCTTATCGTCATCGCTTCTGTCAAATTTGAATATCGAATCTCGTAATTCCTTTTTTTTTTCTATTATTTACTGGCTAAGATGCCAACTGGTGTGGATTATTCGAATTTCTTACTAACATCAATTTTGATTTATTGATGTAGGGTTGCTACTTAATATTTCTTTAATGATATATCGATTTTATTTCAAGTACAAAACGAATACGACGTTTTTATTGAGCGTTTCATTTGAGAGCGTGAGCTTGATCATAGTGAATGTTAGATTTAATGTTTAGAATGAGAAATGGTTACTGACAGTCTATTAATCAATCAAATCAGAAACAATATCTTGTTATATAGATAATAAATTAACACTTACCGGCCACGTAAAGTCGAAGGGAAAGACGATGGGATTGGTAAATCCTTCCACGTTAAGATTCGGCACATCCAAGGAGTTTCCTCCGAGCACTGGAGTAGTGATGTCACCGAACGTACACGGTGATGTTGTATCGATGTTTGCTTGATAAATTTTGAGGCACACTCGGAATTTAGTCCTGCACGGCGCCAAACACGGCGCGTCACTACTTGAGGAACCATCACAGCACTGGCCACTACTTAACCTACCCAATGAGTTCGTAAAACTTTTTATCCTTAATTCGAAGGAACCAGACGTCAGCACCTGAAATAGAAAAAAAATAATAAATACATATAAAACTTTAAGTATTTAATAAACAATATGAGTTCTTATATGGAAACAAAAGTAAATAGCTATAAAAGTTTCGACACCAAATAAGATGTAATTCTAAAAATAAATTATTTGCACAACTGTCCGAGAGATCGGTCCCGTTGAGACATTAACGGTTCCACCGGACAGTTATGTAGGTCGCTTAATATTGGGGTTGGCAATGCACACATGGGGTGACGTGATAACCCTAACTCGAATTGAACGCCGACTTAGTTTGAGAGGATTTTAAAATTAATATTTACTTGTATAAAACTGTCATTTATAAATTTTTACAAGCCCCCAGCTTTGTTTTAAGCGATCTTTTTTGTTGGACATGATTCTTAAGAATCTATTTAGCGTTGACAGATACGTAGACGTTAAAGCTGGCGCTGGTATTGTTTTTTGTCATATAAATAATAATAGCGCACTGCCCTCTAGGGTAGCAAGCAACCCTTGTATTAATGAAAGAATGCGCAGTTGGCAGCGACGCATGTGGGATTAAAACTTTAGCTTTAATTCATTTATGCTATAGACGAGGGAGTAGATACGTGGTATGTTTAAACTAACTTAAGCAAATTTACAAAATTTCTTCCTTTTTAACCGAGTTTTGTGAAAGGAGAATATCGATTCGACTTTTTTTATTTTTATAAAGTTTGTTACCTCAGAACTTTCGACCAGGTGGACTGAGTTTAATGATCCTTTTTTTTACGAAAGGTGCTTTCCGTGTGGTTCCAATTCTGACAATGTTATTATAGAGAAAAGCACATAAGTCATAAAATTGCATAGTTTACTGCTTCAAATCAATTTTTTTGGTTATAAATTATTTGTATAATTTTTTTTAAAGAAGCGCATTTCCTTAAGTATCGAAAGTAGACGTCCGTAAGTAATTATACGGCATCGGAAGGAAGTGGCGAGCTTGGAAGTGTGGATCGTGTCTCCTCGAATCATTATTATATATGTACGTACAGTCAGCTGCCCGATTTTATACAATGTGTGATATAAACTAAATCGTTTTACAAATAGCACTTCGTCATTACGATTTATAACTATTTTATTGTGTAATAACGTTTGTGTATATAACGCGAAAATAATGTTGGTAATTTCCTGTTGTTCACTTTCACTATTAATCTTTATCTATTGTATTTTTTCTTCACGCTTCACGCTGTATCCCGCATGCAGAAAAGGCAGAGGGAACCTAGTGTTAAACACGCTGCGCTTTTGCCTTGATACCAGAGCGAATAATAGTATCCAAAAGTTATAATATTTTAGTCTTAAATTAATTAATCTATTAATAATTACATTATACGACAAGTAATATAATAATTAACGATAAATAATAACCATTCTCGTACAATTCGAACAATTAAAATTTCCCACGCACTGTGAACTTCAACGCTGAACTTGTCAAAAAGTTTACAAAAGAAAGTAAATAAGGAACAATGAACCATTCAAATGATGTCTTATCTAGAGACGGTAGATCTTTATATTTAAAAATTTTAACCACAAAATAAAACAAAGCGCTATATGTAAAAAAGACCAGATTTCTACCAACTTCCTGCCAAGTTGATAGGGGTTGTTTCTGAACGCGCAAAACATATATCTGTCTCGTTTTATTGAAAATGTTAAAACGGGACAGAACATAACATCCACGTGGTAAACGCCAGGTAGGAGCGGAACATAAAAAAAGGAACCAAAAAACACACTGCCACTCTAAACATCCCCTTTTTTATCGAAGCTGATGGATTGTTTATCAAAAGCATAGTAGCACAGATTTATCAAAATTAATTATTTAAAAGATGGTCTCACGGATTCTCCTTCACCAATTTTATGAATGAAAATCAAATTAGATTAAAATGCTTAAAAGGAGTTTTATTGTGTGAGGTCCGTTCTGCCTCAAGCGCGCCACTGGTTAACAATTAAATAATACTTACGTACCGAGTAAGTTATAAAAGAATGTCTTGAGGCGTTTTAACGCTATGAAGAACTGACTCATTATAGTTAAAAAAATGTTAAGTAACTTCTGGTTTATTATTCGAAACAAAATTATAAAAAAGAATAATATTATTATTTAAATAAAGACAAAAAGAGAAAGAAAGACAATTTCTGTGAAAAATTTCGTAAACTTTAACTTTATCCATCTAGCAATGAATCAAATAAGTATATAATATATTTGTAAGTAATTTATTTAACTTGCTTTAATGCATCGGACGTTCGAATCGTGAACATCAATATTGTTTTTTTATCCGTTTTAAATGGAAAGTAACACTGGCATGTAACATTAATTGCGCCGGCGCATGTCTCGATACCAAATTGATTTTGAACACCTAATCGTCTATCTCGCTCTGTTGTTTAATAAATCGTGTATTAACTATTTTCCCTCTGCCTACCCTGCTGTGTGCGGGATACAGCGTGAAGTTGATTTAATTTTAATTTAATTTATTAACAATTTAAATGTCGATCGTCATATTTAATTCACAATCTTATTTTATTCATTTAATTATTTGATATCTAAAATTAATTGTAAGTATAAAACAGAATTGGAGACTTTGAGTATTCAAATAAAAATTGTATGATCCAATTAAGGAGCCATTACACGAACAGCATTGTATACAGCCGAGTAAACACTTGTTCCAGAAGTCAGGTTGAGCGCTATCTAAAAATATCACAAATAATGAAACACAAGGGGAATGTTTTTCATCTGGACCGTTACACACGCAAAATGTGTTAAAATAAACACCCAAACAGTCTTGTCTTATAATAGCGCGACGATGTGGCCAGTGCATCAAAAGCAGAAATGGAAATTTATATTTGGACTTACTAGGTATGATTTTTTTTCTGCTTAAATCATTTTAATTATAGCTAATTGATGACTTAAAAGTCACGTATAATATACTACAACAGAGGGTAAAAGTTGAGAATGTAACAATAGATTTAATTTCCAATTGTACTAAGAAAATAAATGTAGAAATCTTAAAGGGAACGACGACGAACGGAAGACGAAATAAACGATCAGAAATCGACATTCGACGCGACAAAAGTTGCCATGTTTTTGTTCAACGACTAATACCTGGCAGCTGCATCAGGATAAAAGGAACATGCAATCTAATAGCGAAAAATGGACGCAGAATCGTAGCTAATGGGTACGTACAGGCATATTGCCTAGAACGTATATGAAAGAATAATGAGGTATTTTGCGGTTATTTAAGCAAGAGAATTGAGATTTCGTGCGTCGGTGTACGCTATGATGGGATGAGAGTCGTTCGTGTTGTATCTTAAACCAGATCCAAGGTGGATTGTTATTGGATTTGTACGTGTGAACCTTTCTGGGCTGCGTAACTGGCGGAACGGAACTTATTAAAATAGTTTCTAGCACAAAAGAATTTTAATGATTAAAAACGCTGCAAGTTACAAAAAGAAACCTGTAAATTATATTATATATTTAATTATATTTATATTATTATAACCCAAATATTAAATAATTTACTTCTGTTTACTGTCTTAGTAAGTTAAGTATCAAATACAATTTGCCTTGTCAATTAGGAGGCGAATTGCGTGCATCTCGACATTAGCTTTACTTGATCGTCACTATAAAACGCCTTAATAGTTGTGGCTGTTTGCTACTTTAATAGGCCTGTTTCCAAATATTGTTTTAAAATTACCCTTTAAAGAGCCTATTTATGTTTAGTAAATAAATAATACGATATAATAGTATTATAATAATTGAAGATATTTTTTTACATGGCCAGATTTAATAATGTTGAAGTTTATAGATATTCATATCTGTCATCTTTCGGCCTTTACTTCCATCCCACGTCAGTTGTCATCTCTTAGAGCCTAAAGCAGAAGGCACCAATTGACACGTTTGAAATTTGAAATTGAATAATATTCACAAGACGCTAAACAATAGAGCTTTACGTAACTTATATATTGGGTGTCAAAAATATTACAAAATTGGTGAAACTTAAATAGTAGATTGCGGCCAGTCGTGGCGCAGGAGCTCGAATGTGTGACTGGTAAGCGCGACTGGTTGTAGGTTCGATCCCAACTTGAGAAAATGAAATAGTTATTTACATTTATGGCAAAAAGTGGGGATCGGAGTGTCCTAACACTAGGTTCTCCCTCCCTACTGGTTGCGGGTTACAACGTGAAGCTGATATTTTTATTATTAAACGATAAAAGTGAAAAGTCAGGACGAATAACAAATCTAACTTGTTAGTGCCGATTGTTTAATTCGAGGTACGGGTCGAGCTATGCGTGTGTTGATAAATAATGCATAATAACATCCCCAAGCATCCAGTTCGGCGACATTACGCAACCTGATCAATGATCCTGTCCGCCATATTGCTTTTTTTCCTCCATTGAGAATCGAACCGCGTCCGGTCGGGATTGAAAAGAAAAATAAATTAAATTAATAGTTTTAAATACGCGCGCGTTATCGCGGCGTTTAGTTCCGCCACTCAATAACGCAATGTTTCCAGAATTCGGCGGAAAGTGGGGAACGGAGTGTCTCTGTCCCTCTGTCTACCCTGTTGTGTGCGGGATACAGCGTGAAGCGTGATTTTTAAGTACGACAGCAATAATGAAAACGTGATTGAAAAGAAAAATAAATTGTTTTAAATAAGATGGTCGTAAAAAAGATGGTGCTGGTTGAGCACAATGATGCGCGACCGCCGCCTCGGAGGCGTAATGGATTTTGTCATTTGTCAATGTTTGTCTAACAGATACGAAGATGAAGTAGTTGGGATGCATGGGATTTAAATAATATCTATTATGTTTTTTGTTGTTGTAGTTGTAAGACACTCTTCTCACTACTTTCCGGGGGAAAAATTTTGAGGGCGTGTGGATTTTCGAAACTGAACGCCGCGTTTTATCTCGATATCAGAGCGAATTGAAAATCAAATATTTTATTTCCTCGAGTGGGAATCGAATTCACAATTGGATGAATTATTAATTTAGGGATGTATATTTGAATATCTTACAATATTTAATTCTAGTGTTGTAATGCTATACTGAAATATGGTAACATAATTTCAGATTGAATAATGAACTCGTAACTAAGATGACGTAGCCTCACAATCGGTCATTATATCCTCTCATCATACAATGAGACGAAAACTGAAATTTCACATAGTTAAAACGTTAAAAACCGACGATTATACAAATTTCGTACGAGTTTTCTTATAATTGAGTTGGTTCTCATAGAACAAAAACCGTTTGGACAATGGACCAAATTATAACAGGGTTAAATACCTTCACATACTTATATGCTTATTGTGGACCAACATGACATATGACGATTAATTATTATTGTATTCTTGTGGAAACTTTGGGGAGGAAATTGCTTGGTTTGAACCGTTTCGCCTATTAAGATATTTGGTAACTACGTTGGGAATGGGACAATGTAAATACCTGGTATTTCTGTTGAGCAATGGAGTTCTTATAAAATGTGGGAGAATTCTAAATGGCCATATTAAATATTTGACTTAAAATTGCAATTTCTACGTCACAATGACAGTTGACATTTCGAGACATACAGTCATGCGCGAGCGCTTTCTTTTTTTTTGGTATCTAGCCCCAAATAACTGTATTTTTATTATACCGATTTGGGTAATAAACATGCCAATTAAGTTACTCTACCAAAAGTTATAGTAATTTTACCCGGAAAATGAACTCTAGTCCTCAACGCGGTCAGTTCGAATTTGTGTGCGCAAGTAATTTATGGAAAAAAAGCAGATGTTAGGGTTCTTAAGAGTAGCCATTAATGTAGCACCTGCTTGCAATGTGGGCCGAGCGACAAACACGTATATACATACTAAGAATACTAAGTTAAGAAATATTTAAAAAAAAATCAAATCAGCTTCACGCTGTATCCCGCACACACCACAGCCAGAGGGACATAATATTAAGACACTTCGTCCCCCCTTTTTGCCGAATTCTAGGGGCATTGCGAGTTGAGTGGTGGGGCTCAACAAGCGAAGAAAACGAATATAAATTTAAATAGATATTTAATTTCCCCGAGTGGGGATCGAACCCACAACCAGTCGCACTCAAGTTAAGAAATATAAGTGATTATATCACGAATAGTACGCAACGAATACCTATTACCAGCTACGTTCCATACGAGCTGACATGCTATGTCCTAGATAACCGACAGGCAGCCGAACAATCTCGATATTAATACAGCAATGTCGCAAACCGATAAAAATACTATTGCCGTCCATTTGAGGTCCTCAAATGAGTTTTACTTTAATCTTATTTAACACGCATTGAACTTCTGTTAAACAGTTTTTTCAACTTCACGCTATAGCCCGCAAACAGCAGTGTTAGGAACCTAGTGTTAAGAAACTCCCGCTACCCATTTTCCGTCAAATTCTAGCGGAATTGCATATTGAGTGGTGGAACTGGCCTCGACACCAAAATATAAAATATTTGATTTTCTCGAGTGGGAATCGAACTCACAATCTGTGGTCAATTCAAGTCACACTCTGTTAAACACATATTTTTTTTAAATATAAAATTGTAGCAGTTTAAGTTATCCTCGATACAATAATTGGGGATGCGAACGAACTCAACCTTCGCTTCGTCGAATTATTTATAATAAATGGAAATTGGGATTATTCGGTTGCGGTTTAAGACAGACAGACGTGTTTCCGATGGTTGTTCCGATCAAATGCTATCACGCGATTGAACCCAGTCGGGTAATTTTTAGTAGGTAGGTTTGTAGGCTAACCTGGTGGAACACTCTGTTCTCATTAAGACACTTCCGTTTCCAATTTTACGCTAAATTTTGGAGGCATTGCGTGTTGTTGAGGGAACTCCACGAAAATTACAAATAATTCATTTCTTCCACTGAGAATGGAACCCACAACCTGCCGTTCACACTCGTTCATCCTCATAAATATGCACGTGGCACAAGAACAGGAATGCGATTGATTCCTCCGGATGTACTGGGTTCACAAGAATGAGAGGATCGGGACAATTACATCAATGCCCCACAGCACGTACCGCACTGGTGCTGGGACAGGACAAACCAGTTGACGAATGCTGTTCTTCATATTAGTAAAAACCTAACTTCGATTATTATGTGGCTTTGTTATGTTCTATATACAATATATATTAAGATATTTTCTCTAACACTGGCTGTCTGTAGATTTAATTTAATTAAATTGTAAAAAAAAAACAATTGTTCTTCATTGAGATAAGTTAAGAATTATTATCGTAATTAACTTAACTTTTTCTCATCTATTTAAACAAAAAAAGCGTAACAAATTGAATTACAAACTAAGAGTTTTTACTCGATCTCAGTAATAGGTACCTTGGTAGTCGCATTCAGTTAATTATACTATATCATACTAAAGAAAAATAATATTAAACTTAAGGAAGGGCAACTGAAAGTGCACGAAAATCACACGATATCTCAAGACCGTTCTCAGCACACCGGTTACACACATATGTATCTAGAAGGTGTTTGTGTTTGTAATAACGGTATATACGCGAACATATTAATATAGTAAGTAATAGTTCGTATGCGCAAGCGCATGAGATTTAACTAGTCGCTGTGGCGGAGTCGCACAAGGGTGTCTAACGACGGTTGTGGGTTCGATCTCCACTCGAGAGAATGAATTATTTTCTTAATGTTTTCATTTCTTCGCTATAGCATTATGGCAAAACCCGGTGTTGGCGGAATATGGGTTACGGAGTGTTTTAACACTAGGTTGCCTCTGCGTAGTATGCTGTGTGCGGGATACGGCGTGAAGCTGATTTATTTATTAGCTAAAGTTTCTATGGGGCAATAGTTAAATACTGGTTACTAAAGGCAAACAATAATATTGATTTTATATGACAATAGTTTATTTCGTTTTTTTTTCTATTTGTTTATTTATGTCGTAAATTAACTTGGCGGCTCAGTTGTTAGAAGCATTCGAGTTACGATCAGTTAGTATGTAATGAAAATAAATATCTTTCGCTTTAGTGCTCTTTAGATGTTAAAACTTTACTTACTGTTACTTTTTAACTTTTACTCAAGTTTTTAACTTAATTTACTATATTATAAAAGTAGATAATAGACTATAATGAGAAAAAGAATTTATATTTGAATGTTAAACAAATTATTAGTTTGTGTAATAGGTGTTGTATAAGTAAATTTTCGTGTTGCAAATAATTACATCCCTTAGTATGGGGTAACAACCTTGACCGTTCTTAGGGCACCGACCTTCATTATGTTATAGATTATATTATTATTTTCTTTAACATTTCTTAAGATTTTTAAGAAATAATTACTATAAAAATAGAAATTTAACATAAAACATAAGATTTTGAGTCCAAATTACTAATTTCTTATGAAATATCAAATTTTATGTGCGATAGAAACACAAACTTTGTTAGGAATACGTATTTGATTTTACATTTAACATCGACATGTCTGATGCTATTCCCGTCCGTGCTTCAGATTAGTCCTTTTAGGAATGGATTTCAGTCCATCGCGAAGCCTCGGTATGCATCTAATTTTAAACGAAGAGGCTCGCGACCTAGCTGACCCCGCGTCCGTATTAAAACCTGAACTTTCTTTACAACTATGCACTAAGTATACACACACAGGCGCTGCGGACTGGCTCGGGCCCGGTCACGACTCATCTAACCTACACCCCCCTATCCTGGACGATCTAGGGCCTAGAGCAGCGTCCGTGGGAAAGTGAGTGTCGTGACGGTGCGGGCAGTCTCTTGCAAAGCTAGCTTCAGTTCGCAAGCGTCGACTACTGTCTTTATTGATAGGATATCGTAAATAAACAAGGAATTGGGATTCGAGTGTGGGTTTCGCAGTACCTGGGGCAGAAACCCTAGGAGGGCGATGAGCACCGTTTGGGCGCGCATGCTGGCGCGTCCACTACCGGCGCCTGAGCATACACGGGATCCGGCACCCGTCAGCAGTCGACGACTGCTAAATCCATCACATGCATTCCACTAAGTTAACACTAAGTCACAAAACACTACGGTGTCACTAAGGCGTACAGTATACGTGATTCGCGCGCGTTACCGGCGTGTGTTTAGAGAGGCGTACAGACGTGCGATCGCGGCGGTGCGTGACGGCGGACTGAGGACTGAGGGCGGGCGGCGGCGGCGGTGCGGGCCGCGCACCTGGCGGGCGGGAGTGACGCTAGATGGCGCTGAGAGACACATCTGCCGACTGCCCCCCCGTGCCCGCCGTCCGCCGCCCCGCGCACACGTGCTCGTAGTAAGGTAAGAAAAGTTTTTAAAATGAATCGCCTTAGATGCGGTTTCTTATCAATTTCTGTTTTGGACGTGAATAGGCTTGGGATATGGTATTGTCTGCGTTTTCAAGTTATGAAGTTTTTTTTTTATTTTGTGCTTGCAATTGTCTAAATAAACTCAAATACTTAAAGGTAACGATATAAGATCAAATAAAAATTGAACGCTAGAGGTTATTATTAGATAGATTATTATTTATAATTAATTAGAAAAAGTTATGTGTAAATTAGTGGGCATGTTTTTGTATCTTATAGACTTCGACTTGTAAAAATTTTTTCAAAATATTGTATCAATTGCACTAGTATAGATTATAAGAGGAGCCTGATATTAAATATCATATCATTTTAATTATTCTATTAAAACATTTACATTAGAATCTACATATTTTTATTAACCATAGCATTAGCGATGGGAATTTGTTTAACTATAAAGTTATAGTTAAGTTAAAGAAGATTGTTAATTACGATAAAATATTAAATTTATTATTTTTATATTTTGATTAATTTTGACTTGCGTGATAGAAGTCCGTTCACATATGCAAATTTAAGAATCTTAAAAAACGCAGCTGCCCGTTGCGCTGCAAACTTGCAAGCCGATAAACATATTCACGAAGGGTGATTGCAGGATATTTTAACATTAATAATATTATCCTGAGGCCAAATAAAACGTGGTAGCAGTACCAGCACCACGCAATACTTTGATTGATTCAAATTTAAACACGCAACAATAAAAAGGAAGTCGGTTCATGTAATTTCCAAATTTCATCTAATTAACGACTAAACGTTTAATTTTGGAAATCTGTTTCCTGTGAATAAGAATCTATTATTTCAATCATTAAGTAATTTTATAATTTTTGTATTAAGTATTTAAATATTTAAAGTGACTTTATTTTTTTTTATACGACCTAACCGCTACAGTTTATTGGTCGTTTAGGCCACGCCTACACTAAGTAGGTAAAATGACGCGTCATACAATCATAGCTTTGACTTTTCTATTGTGTAGTGGGTTACGCGAAGATAATATAACATTATGACACTTACGACAGATTATAAAAGACTTGGGACTCATTTGAACGACATGTCTCTTTTTAACAAAAGAAACTAAAAAATAATAAGTAGTTAATCTAAATATTATATGATATTTTCATTACCTCGCTCTGGTAACGAGGTAAAACTCGCGTTGAGTTTCGGCACTCGTCGCCAATGTGGGAAACATGTCTTCATGGGGACACAGTGTTTTAATTCTAAGTGCCCTATGCCTACCCAGCTATGAGCGGGATACAGTTACAGATACAGTTGTTAAAAAAAAAAACCAATATTTTAAATGATCTTAAAGTAGCGCAAATAAACTTTTTTAAACTTATCAAATTAGATAACTCAAGAGTGATATATTTACAATGTGGTCGTAAATGTCATTATTTCTGGAAATACTAAACCTACTTGTTCATTAACACCAGATTATAAAAAGTCATTATTCGTAGATAGTGTAAAATGCGAAATTATATTTACTATGTAACGGTAACTGAAATACTCGAATTAATTAAAGCACGTAAAACGGTCCGATACAATTTATTTGATGTAACATCTACCTATTTGAAATTAAAAAACTAGTTTAAGATATCCTTATATTATGCGTTCAATGACCAGTGTTTTTAATGAGGATTTAAAAAAAAACAATTTGACATTTGTGTTCTATTTATTACAATTTACAACAATGGCGGAATCGGCGTTTTGATAATTTGTTTTTTTAAATAGTTAATTAGGATTCATTGAATCTATTAAATATTTATATTAAAGAATAATTATAGATTTAATTAGATAAGGAATTGCGAAATTAGTTGTAATTTTCATACACTTTTTCACAATATTACAATAAAACATATCTACATATTTTATTATATGAAATTTTAATTCATAGTACAATAAGGCCGACGATATTATCGTGAGAAATATTCGAAGTACCTACATAGATAGGCACTTATGTACTACTCTAATTTATAGTGTTAACTGGTAAAATATGTTTCAATATAAATATTAATACAACCAAATGGAGGAAGGCAAGAACATTTAGTGACTCTTTTATACAATTCAGGTAAAATAGGATTGAAATATTATTTTATTTTATTTAAACAATAAAATTGTCCCGCAAACAGCGGGCAGAAAGAGCCTTTTGTGAAGACACTCAACGGAGTGGGGAACGCCCCATTTTCCGCCAAATTGCAAAGACCAAAGAATTGCACATTTATGTTAATAAATAATAACTCCTTCCACCGAATAGGAATCAAACCCACAACCGCCGCGTTTACAGTCACATAATTGTGCCACTG
>DWNA01000306.1:0-27205 GCA_018249835.1 Heliconius besckei | reverse complement strand
AATATGAGAAAAAAAGTATCCTATGTTCATCCCGAGACCCTCAAGTATCTCTATATGAGTATTTTATCACAATTAAATTAGCGGTTTGGGCCTGATTGCGTAAAAGACAGACAGACAGACAGACAGAATTACTTTCGAATTTATAATATAGGTATGGATTGGTACATTGTTTCTTTTTTATCTTTCGTTCTCTCTCAGTTTTCTGGATATATACCTAATCATTTCTCTAAATGGATATGAAATTTATTATAACCTCAAACATCCCAATTTTCATTTGAATACATTTTTTTTTCCACGCTGTATTCAGGATAGGTGAAGGGAACATAGTTTTAAGACACTCCGTTCCCCATTTTCTGCCAAATTGTTCGAGACATTGCGTATTCAGTAGTCCAACGCAGCGCTTTGTCTTCTTACCAGAGCTAGGAAATGAAAACATTAAATAATTAATTTCCCCAATGAAGAATCGAACCCACAACCGCCACAAAGTCACACGCTATACCTCTGGAATTATAAATATAATAAGAAAAAAAACCCATTCAAAATATATGTTTCACTGCTTAGGGATAATGAGAGTAATATAAAAAATGTTGGGTCGAATCGAGGATGCTCTATCGCACTATTTATCTCCGGACGTATCTGTAGTAGCCTGTCTTAGTTCCCTTTATTTTACATGGTCCCGTACAAATTGATTTTCCTCAAGTCTCCCCGAAGACATGACCTGGTTGTTTAAGGTTATGTTTACGTTGCTTCACCTTTTAATTTACCTTTTATCGAGGAAATTTAAGTTCAATTGTTGTGAAAATGTATTGTAATTAAATGATAGGGTTCGTAGATAATATTTTTCTTATATTCACGCTACTTAGCAGGGTAAGCAGAGAGAACCTAGTGTCCACCACTCCTTCCTTTGAAAATATTAAATATTTCATTTCCACGAGTGAGAGTCGACGAGTTTTCACTTCGTGAGATCACAAAAAAGCAAGTATGAATAGCTCTTAACTAAAATTATTTAACTTAGACTAAATATAAAATACAGACTTAAATTTACACTTTGTATACCAATATCAAGACATAAAAAAAAATTGTTAAAAGAAAATAGTTTTAAAATTCATAATGGACTTAACAAAAATTAGTTCAAGAAAAATTTGTTCAAAAGTTCACAATGAAAAGAAAATTTAGAGCGCACTTTAATCGAGTGGTAGAAATTTTAGTAGCGACTAAATCCACTAAAACGGTCACATTCAAACTAGCCGGCCGAATATTTTTATTTTTGATTCCTTTTGAATTTTAATAGACTTTTTTAACTAAAATCTGAAAATTAAAATCTTATGTACACATGTTTTTAATTTGAAATCGTATTCAAATTGGCCGTAGTATATTCCACTCTGTCAGTCATCCTCAAGTTTTTAATTTTAAGCTCGGCTATCTTGCCTATCTTTGGATAAAAAGTTTTATATTGAACCGAGAGGTAGGAGCTAAATTCTAAAATAAGTTTTGCTATCATATATTTTTATTTTATTTTTAAGGATAAAGGTTGAGTACCGTAAGTCAACGCCGTTCTGTATTCTATTAATTTAAAGTTGATAAATTTAATATGGAAAAATTTTGTCGACTTCTATGAAAATACAACATAAAATAATATTTTCACAATTGAACATGTAATGCCTGCGGAAATAGGCGGAAAACGGGGAACAGGAGTGTCTTAACACTAGGTTCTCAGGCTCGGGTTGGCTCTAATAAAAAATATTTTAAAGATAATTTGATTAAGATGTTTCAAGATAGTGATTTTCCACTCTGAAAATAAAGAACCAAATAATAAAATATAATTCTTTTCCCATCACAAAATCGAGAACCAAAAAAAATCGAACAATAAGCGTCACTCAAAATGAAAATCGATTTGGATTCGAATAAAATTGATCCACACGACAGTTTTTCATTCACGCTCCAAACATTTTTGACGGACACTCGTATAATCGAATAATAGCCACTGTACCCAATATGTCGTTGCTAGATTACCACCAGCATTCGATATCGTCAATCAATTTTGCTCGAAAATATAATTTCAACGTTCCATCTTAATTTTTAGCGGTTTTTTTTTATATTGGTGCGTAAATGCGTCGTTTACGGGTTCGATTAACAGTCGGAGGAATGACTTTCACGGCATGGGAATGGAGTGTCTCTTTAAACTAATACAAAGAATAATCAAAGTTCAGTTTCTTTTTAATTTTTGGTCGTTAAAGAACAAAATATATAAGCTCTAAGTACACTAATACACAAAATAATAAGTCAGACATTCACTAAGTCAATAGCTAATCCACAATACGTCTAAATTATTGTTTAAAGACATCAAGAAAACACATTTAAACAAGAACTATAAAATAAACGTACTATATCAACATACCTTAACCACAATACAAAATTGCTTCTATTAGAGCGTTGCGATGTCTCTACATACAAACAATATTTTAAGATCGATGGCATCCATTTTAATTCCTATATGTACGTACGTTTGGTTTCTTTATTTTCACGCTGTATCCCGCTTAATGTATTGGGGATCTAGTAGACAGAGGCCATCTAGTATTAAAACACTTCGTTTTTCACCCACCACCGAATTATGCGACGTTGCGTATGTGTCTTCTGAACAGGGCGGAAATAAAATTAATTCATTCACCTGAGTAAGAATCAAACCCACAACCGTCTTGTTTGCACTCTCATACTGTGTCGCTATGCCACGACGGCCTCACCTTTCTCTGTATATAAATATATAGGTGAAAAGCAAAAATTCGGCTTGAAACTACAAACTTGCAAATTTTATCGCCCTCGCCGCCTACGGTACATTTTTACATTCTTGGCTTTATAATTTAAAAATGTAAAATAGGTTTTGTCCTTTATGTTTCTACATTGTGGCCAAGTTGTTTCTTGATTTTATAATAATTAGATAAGATCAAGTAACAACTTTTTTAATACATAAAATACAAAAATTTAATCATATACAGACATAGTGCAGTGTATGGCTCTAAATGTGACAGATTCGATTCTCAGATTCGGTTCGATTCTGTGTCGCTGGAATGAAGTTGTTCATTTCTACACTATGACGCATTTCTACGCTATGATGTTCCGCCACTCTGTTGGCAATGTCTCGGAAATTGGAATTTAGAGGTCATCATGGTGCTGTCGGCCGCCGTCTGTCAGAAAACATGACAGTTGTGGGTTTGATTCCCATCTAATACAGTACAAGCTGCATAAACTGGCATGATCGTTGCTTTACACGTCGACGGATCTACTAAAGCAACATTTTTAGAAAAATATATTAAGAGTTTACTTCAAACAATGAAATAAATAAATAATCTTCATAAATTCTCAGAATTTATTTTTCTAAAATTAAAATAAATTCTTTATAAATCTATGACGAGAGTAATAAATCATGCTCAATTAGTATTCAGGGCGTAAGGATGCCGTTTCTGCATTTGTCGGATGGTCCTTTGACGATTGTGACGTCACATCACTACGGAGGGTATCAAATGTAGGCAGGAATACAAATTTGGTTGGCCGTTTTTTTTTTTTATTTCACGCATTTTTAGCAATAATAGGCAAGAAAGAAAATATTTAGTCATCGTTTATTCCGTTCTTCACTTTTGGCCGTTTGAAAGGTTGAAATAGAACTGAAATTAAGATATTTTAAATTTAAAAATATAATTTTAAAATATAAAAACCTACAATCATCATAGGACACTCATATAAAGCGTCAACTATTTATTACACAATGACGTCTGTTCATCTTAATTTATAGATCCAATCAATAACAATGTATTTTTAATATTAAATATTCTAAAATACTTATACTTATTATGAAGCTAAAGAATTTGATTGGTTGAGTGTTCTAACCTCAGGAACCTTCTCTATTTTATTAACGTTGAAAGTTACCTCGGGCATCTATATCTATATACTAATATAATAAAGCGGAAGAGTTTGTTTGTTTGTTTGTTTGTTTGAACGGTAAGATCTCTGGATCTACTGGTCCGATTTACTATGTTTTTGTTTTGTAAGAAAGCTGCATTCTTCAGAAGTGATATATAACATTACATAACACATATATACTAATATATTAAAATACTTTCTAATTTGACATGCAATTTATTCTGCCATGTTAATAACAACTGTCGTTGCTACGCTACCGTTACCGCGACATTTTTAGCACTTTATCTATATTGAAATTATAGTTTACTGTATAATATTCTAATAAATAATTAAGGAGATGTCACTGACTCGAAATGACCTAGCCTTCGGGCGGCGTAGTATGAGTATAACCGACGCGAACGGGCAGTGACGTTGACGCTTTTATAAATTTTCATACATTTTTATTTGCTATTTATAATTAATTTAATATACAATTTGGTTCTCTTCTTATTTTATTTGATATTGTTGGCAAAAATTATCCTTTTAGGTCGTTTTTGAACAGTTTTTACCTAAAAAGTACCTACTTTTTCTAATATTAACAATATCCTTTACTTACTTTTACTTCTTTCGTTGGTTCATTTCAATTTCTCAAAAAAAAATTGTAATAATATGTCTCTACTTATTATTATTTTTGATTATTTAAGCTTATATTTTCTTACTAATTCTATTGATAACTGAAAATAATATATTTAATAAATATTCTTATAGTTTAAGCAGGCGTAGCCGCGTCCGGGTCCACTAGTATAGAATATAACTATTCATTATTTTCATTTAAACGGAGACAAATTCGCAACTAAAAACTAGTTTTCAATAAAAATATTTTGTAATACTCAACTTTTTTAATAAAAGTACCTACAAAATGGATAGAAGCGGCGTAAAGCTATTTCGAGCCTTAGCGTGTTGGATATCGTTAAAAACCTTTTTAAGTTCAATTCACTTTGAGTTTTATCACTTTGGAGTTATGAGTTTCAAACTACATATATATTCGTTGCTTTAGAACAATATATTGACGCCGCCGTTCAGTTTCAGTAAGGTGGGCTACATAAAAATAATGATATATATAGATATATAGATCCTCTATTATAGAAGGAAAATGGAGAACGGAGTGACTAAGCTGAGGTCTTTTTAATCAATATTTTAGATATCAAAGTTCTCTGGCTTTTGATAACAGACATTATGGCAATATGGTAGTACATACCTACTGTAACGTTAGAATGTATTCCAATAAAATTTACGAATTACAGTCAAACCCTGTCCACCTATACATCTATCTCCACATATACTATAGACCCATCCCTGTCTTAAGTAGAGATCGGGTTTCTTATAATTTTTTTCTCTCATGAGTGCCCGCGATCCAAACAAAAGCCTTTATTTCGTGAGGCTTGTTTGTGAAGTCTGAATGGCCATGATTTCAATTACAAAGGACATCCGAGTTAAATAGCACGGCGGAGTTCGTGGACGTTTTGGATTTGTATGATTTATAGGTTGTCTGTTGGAACGGAATAAATTGTCACTAAATATTCTCTACCTCTTGTTTATTATTACATGAATGTGAGAAATAAAAAAATACTAAATAATGATAAAGTTTTAAATAGTGTTATTGTTAAAATAACGTAATTATTTTTAGTTCTTACAAAATAGTGGTATTTTATGTTTATGTATGTAACGAAATTTCTTTGCTCAAGCGAGGTGTAAAAATACATAGGTCAGTAGTGGCGCTGGGGTACAATAGGGTCGCGTGGGGCTGTAAACGCTATAGGGTTCGATCCCCATTCTAGGAAATGAAATAATAAATATTTTCATTTCCTCGGTCTCGTAACAAGGCAAAGCACGCCAGTGAGTTCCACCAGTCAACACGCAATACCTGCAATTCAGTGGACAGTGGGAAGTATATGTATCGTAAAACGTACATATCTCAACACTGAGTTCCCAGGGTCCCTATTAAGTAAGTACATTCATGAGATGGATTGAAAACTAAAAGAAAAATAAATTTACACTAACTGAGGAAAAAATATCTCAGAAACTATAAGTTTCAAACTATCAACGTTTTAATTGTTTCGCACTAACTAAACTCTACAATATCTCATGAATTCATCCAACCTGCACAATTCAAGGGCCATCATAAAAAATAACTTAAAAACTTGGGAGTTGATTAAGATTTTTAAGCAAAAGTAACAGGAGCCCGCAGTCTCAGTCTGCACTTTATCTTGTTGGAAAACAACTTTTGTAAAACTTAAATTGGATTCTGCTATAATTAAAGTTAAATAGATGCGACGTAAATGAATATAACGGGATAGATAACGAGAAATGTGTGTTTGTCGTGTAGTTTTGTAAATGATTGTTGTTACGATCAAATATTTTTTATATTTTTGGCTTCACGCTCTATCCCGCATATACTCGTATGTAGCTAGATAAGTAAGGGACGCTGTCGCTGTGAGGAAATTAAACAAGTTTGTTACTCTAAATCAAACACTAAACCATCAACAGACGTGGCCCGATATGTGCTATATCTGTTTCTATTGAAATTATTTAAAATATCTTTGTATTCCCATTCTTATTAAACAAAATGCAGTGTTAAATTCCGCCACTAATTAGGCAATACCCGTAGAATAAGAAAGAAAGTGCTTACAGTCTCTATATTGTTTCTCTATAAATTTACACAACAACAACGTTTCAATTCGAACCAATAGTTCCTAAGATTAGCGCGTTCACCCAAACAAACTCTTAAATTTAATAACAATAACAGATTAAATTAAACCCATAATTTATTATTAAATGTATAGAATTACATACTAAAACAATTTTCAAATGTACTTTGAACTACCTTTATTGAAAATCTGAATAGGTTCAATGAATAACGTTTCAGAGTAGCAAATAGTAGAAAATAATAGTTGATTAAATCGCCATTATATTCGCCAACGGTAATGGTAGTCGTTGGGATCCGTTGTCATGAAGCCAAAGGAAATTGAGCGGACGGTGCATTTTACTCGATTTGCCACTTAAATTACATATTACTCTTGTATTGTATTCACAATTTTTTTTTAATATCACGCTGTATCCCGTACATAGCAGGGTAGGCATAGGAGACTTGGAAACTAGTGTTAAAACTAGTTCCGTTCCAATTAAGACATTTCCGTTCCCCCGAATTCTGGATGGCGTGATGAGTGGCTGAACTCCACGCCAAGCTTTCCCCCGTATTTCATACCCCAAGTAGGAATTGTACCCACCACCGTCGCGTTTACAGTCCCAATCCAGGGATCATCGTGTTAAGACACTCATCAGACTGGGGAACGCCCCAGTTCCGCCGTGATTCCAAGGCATATCATGTTGAATGATGGAACTCACGCCGCGCTTTGACTCGTTATCATAACGAAGAAACAAAAATATTAATAAATAAATATTAATTCGAAGAATCGAACCCGCAACCGTCGCGTTTTTAGTCACATGCTTTTACCTTTTACTTCTTTCCCTGCACCTAATACGAAAGACTAGAGGCGTAAACTCACATTACAATTTAATATACAGATTTAATTGCCATAAACTTCACAGAACACAGCTAAAATTCACTCAATCATCGCTTCTTTTCGCTTCGCGCTTAAAAAAGGCGAATTTCGAAACAAAAAAAAATCCCCTTGAGCTGTAACAAATGAAGAATAATTAAAATTTAATAGCGGAACAGGGCCGCGTTGCGATCGCTCGGGATAAGTAATTTCTGAAAATGTCCCCGAAATTACCCACGATTTAAGGTTTCATTTGTAAACGTTGATGTCTTAGAGTATTTACAAATTAGATTTTCTTATTTTCGTTCTTTTTGTAGGTGAAGTGATGGAATTCCGACATGGCCTTGTTAGGATGTATGTATCTTCTTCTATATAGATATAGATATATGTCTATATATTATTTTTTTAAGAGAATTACGCGAACGGAGAGTATAAGTATACTAAAGCAAGACTAATACTAGAATAGCATTACTATACCATACTATTGAGACAAAGCTCGGTGTTGAGTTCCGCCACCCACCACGCAAAGCCTTTACAATTAGGCGGAAAGTGTCTCAAAGGGAACGAAGTTTCTTAACATTAGGTTCCCAGGTTCCCTCCACCTATCCTGCTTGATGGAGGTTACAGCGTGAAACTATAAGACACTTATACTATATTAGAACATTAAATATACGATCGGAGCGGACCTAATCGTGATCGACGCATGTCGAAGGGGAATAATAGGGCCATTATAAGGAAATGGCAGGGGATTTTGTTCATGGAAAGAAGATTAAGCGCGAGATTTCAACTAAATCCTACATTAAGCTTATCCGCTAATTCGATAATTTTTCACGTACAATATCAGTTTTTTTTGTCAGTTTCACGCTGTATCTAGTGTATAGCAGGCTAGTCAATGGGTAACCTAGTGTTAAGACACTCCGTTCCCCATTTTCGCTTAATTTTTTCCAGGCATTAAGAGTTGAGTTTCAGAACTCAAAGGCTTTTTGCCTTGGTACCAGAGAGGAATAACGAAATTATTAAAAAATAATAATTCTTTCCCCCGAATACGGATCGAACCCACAACAAGTCACACAGTCAATACAATATTAGTTGTATATAATATTACATTTATCAGCAACTGTCGTGGTCCTATAGAAATGACTAAATATAGGGCAAAGTAAAAGACAAATAATTTATTTCAAGATAAGAAACTTCTTAGCATATAGGAAATATTTTACCACCAGTCTTACCTCTGGAAATAAGAACAAAAGCATTGAGTTCCGCTACTCAACGTATAGTGTTTCAGAAGATGGGAGATAAGTGAAGAATGGAGTGCGTCAACACGAAATTCCCCCTGCCTAACCTGTATTGTGCGGGATACAGTGTGCACCAAATCAACCAAAAAAGAAGCTATTAACCAATGTAACTACACCCTTGCTCTAGTTAAGTATGATAATAAATATAATAAAATTTTACTCTACATCATTACACTGAATATTTATTTTATTATTCGGCCGGTCCTAAACAAACGATAGTTTGGAGTTCACAGCAAAATAGCTTTTGGGGTGATTTTGTATTTAATGGGCTATTTGCAATTAGATAAGCGCGGTGTTGAGTTACGCCACTGTTATTGTTATTCTGGTCGCGTTTTCAATATTATTATAATACAGAAACTATACAAAATTAGTTAAAAAATATAAGGTTTACTAAAATCATTTTTTAGAAAATATTATTATTTTAATATTTTAAGTAAGTTTGTATTTATTTATATTTGAAATAAAAAATAATAACACCGCGTATGACCACAATATATATTTTTTTACTTCTTGCGACGTTGCAACCCCACAAGCACTCTGTCGAATACAGAGGGAAAACAGGATGTGAAGTGTTTAGACACTGGATTGTTCCTGCATCCCTGCAATGCGGGAAGAAGCGTGAAGCTGGATAAATTTTAAGGGAAAAAGTTAATTAAAACTACCGGTAAAATTTCCAATCTGACGTTGAAAACGGTATTGATGACGCATTTATATTCCCTTTTAAGTTAACATTAGTTTCAGTGGGATAGTGCTGAATATTGAAAATCTTGGAAAATACACTCTAGGCTATATTCAGTGGAGACCTTGAATAGATATATTTGGGTAGGTAGATAGATATAGGATAAGTACTTATATATATTTTTAAGGTGCCATTTGATATTAAGACACCTCCATGCTCCACTCACCGCCGAATTCTTGAAGCATTGTGTGTTGAGTGGCAGAACTCAACACCGCGGTGTACCTCATTATCAGTGGGAATTGTCTACAATACTAGGTTCCTAGGTTCCATCCGCCTACCCTACAGCATTGAGCTAAAAACATTATATAAGACTGTAAATAGACTATAATACTAGAAATGTTTTTTAATTAGAACAACGAGTTCTTGCAATTAGCGTACTTAAGCAGAAAAACGCTTCAAATTTATAATATTAGTATTTAATAATTCTAAATTGAACCCACGACCATCACATATACATTTGAAACTCCCACAAAAACCAATACCAAAACGCCAAACTAACAAATTACACTAACACACAATCTAATATTAGGGAATAAAATAGAAAATCGTAAGACATCACTGTCTGATTTATAGTTCCTTTCAGATAAATAAAACTGTAAGTATATTTGGAGGGACTCGTAAAAGAACACACATTTACGTTATTTTCTTTGTGCTTATAGTTTTTCAATGGACGCCTATTCACTGGGATCGGTTTTGTGCGTATATATGTATGTGAATATGTGAGGACAGTGGCTCAGGAGCAAAAGCGTGCGCCTGTTAACGAGATAGGTTGTGGGTTCGATTTCTACTCGAAATATTTAATATTATCATTTCTACAGAAAAAAAAAAGTAAATGGTTCTCTATCATTAAGTGGCTGCATACAACGAAACAACTGGCCTTAGGAAATTGAAATTTGGCATAAAGAAAGCTACGACGGAAGGAAGGAAGGAATGTAGGACTCAGTATTTCTCTAAATTCCTTCGGACAAACAAATAATCATGGCTGAGTAATGTAATAAAAAAGGATTATGCATTCTTTAAATAACTTTTTGTTTTTTGCGATATTGGCGCAATTTTACATTTCGCTTTAATATACTTAACATTAGTATATATATTTTTAGCTACACATAGCAGGATAAGTAGAGGGGATCTAGGAACCTAGTGTTAATCCGTTCCTATCAAGATATTTCCGTTCCTCACTTTCTGCCAAATTCTGAAGGCATTGCGTGTTAAATGACTGAACTCAACGCTTCGCTTTACCTTGTTACCAGAGGGAGTAAATGAAATTATCAAATATTCAATTTCTTCCAATTCGCTACCAAAGCGAGGTAATGTAAATATTAAATGTTTCATTCCCCCGCGTGGGAATAGAACCCACAACCTGTCTTATGTACACTCACACCCTTACACCACGACTGCCTTGAACTTGTTGTTAATATCATAAAATCCCGAAGCACACTACCTTCTTTGATATAACGAAGGTGCAAACACTGCAGGTGACAGGAACCTACTGCTAATTGATGTCGGTCTACGCGGTCGCATAAAAGCCTTTGTAATATTCCTATCAACGACAGATGCTACATTGTTTAGGGTGATCGATTTTTTTATTATTATTTTTTAAATATATATAATACAATTATTTCTTTTCTTAATTGTTTCGTTTAAAATGCTTTAACTTAAAAAAAAATTGTTAATAGTGTCATTTTATCGCAAAAAATTAAATATTATTAAAAATTTTAATATTTGTTAAAATCATATAAAACTAATAAAAAAAAAATTATATAATGTATTTCAAAATACAGCTTCAATAACTACTGTACTAACTTTACTTTAGACCGGGGATTGCATCACTGATTGTTGTATCTAGCAAATGCGTACTTTGGATTATGTTTTGAAACAAATTACTTTGATATTGACATTTATACACAAGCTTGTTGTTGGGGCCAGCCGTGGTGGGGTCAGGGGGGCACGAGAGAGATTGTGGATTCGATTCCCACTCAAGGTAAGGATTTATTTGACATTTTCATTACTTCGCTCTGATGTCGAGGCAAAAACGTGGCATTGAATTTCACCACTCAACTCGGCTATTCAACAGGCAATTCCTCTAGAATTCGGCAGAAAATGGGGAACGGAGTATCTTAACACTAGGGTCCCTCTGTCTGCCCTACTGTGTGCGGGATACAGCTTGAACCTAATTTTGTTAATTTCTATGGTTCTGAATAAATTTTATATTATGTTATAATTATAAATTTCAACATAAGTGAAACTAATCAAAATGGCCCATTTCAATCCATGTTGTTCTTCCTAGAAAGTTTTCCCATTTCATTGGTCAAAGCTGTATTTTAAGCGTAAAATATATATTCGATTTCTTGTAAAAGTTAGTTATAAATATAAATAAATTTAGTTTAAACTTTTAATTTTCTTGCATTGATTGTAAAATTTTTGAATTAAACTGCATAGGAATAGAATATTTAGTATAAAATAATAATATTTATTCGATGGGAAGTGGGAAACGGAACTGCCTGGGATCCGTAATGGGAACGGAGTGTCTTAACACAAAGTTCCCAGGTTCTGAATTTATCATTTTTTATTGATTTTTATGTACAATTTTTTTATTAACTTCAAAGCAGGGTAGGCAGACCGAACCTGTGCACCTAATTAAGACACTCCGTTTCCATTAAGACACTATCAAATGCTTAATTTCCTCCAAAGGTAATTGAACTCACAACCGTCAAGACTACAATCGCACGCTTGTGCCTTGTACCACGATGGCCTCGAAAAAAAGTACCTTCAACTAAAAATTAATAAATTATTATAAAAATGTAAATAACATCCATATTTTTTAAATAATTTATATGAATATGAAGAGCTTTCAAAGCTCGCATGAAACTTATAAGTATTGACTCGGACCAATTACTATCAATGATATATATATTTATTATTAAGAACTTCATCATATCGATAAAATCGAAAGGTCACTCACTCATCACGAAATCTCAGAAACTACATGTGGTAGAAATCTCAAATTTTGCATAGGAGCTATTAATAGGACGTAGGCGCTCGCTAAGACGGGAATTTGCAATACTCCTAAGGGGTTGTTTTTGGGATCGAAAGTTTGTATGAAACTTCGTTACTACAAATGCTAGGAGTCTTTAATTTTGCATAGACGTCACTAGGACGTAGCCATGGAGTTAATAATAACAGAGTGCACGCGGGTGAAACCACGAGCGGGCCGCTAGTATTATATATAGTTTTAATAGAGAAACAAAACAATTGGAAATCTTCTTAGTATTTGTATCTTATAAGATTATAGGAATTCTAGAAATAGTTCAGTAACTAATATATTACATATTAAATAAAATGTTATTATTTTTAAATTGAGTATATTTTTTTAGAATAGAATTTTTATGGAATTCTTATTATGGTACCTATAAAAAAATTAAAATAACTGTATTTTTTTCCTGCATGCAAAATATTTTATAGGGCGCCTAGTGTTAAAACACTCCGTTTTTCGCTGAATTCTGGAGGCATTGCGTGTTGGGTGATAGAACGCCGCGTTTTGTCTCGACACCAGAGCGAAGAAATGAAGATGTTACATACATATTTTATTTCCTCAAGTGGGACGCGAACCCACAACCACGTGCCACGAACGCCCCTTGAGTGCTTATAATATCTAACCTATTTTAATAAAAATGGAAAAAAAAATTGAAAAAACTTTCGCCACTCAACACAAAACTCGAAAATTGAGTGGAAAAGGATATGGAGAGTTTTACCACTAGGTTTCCTCTGTTTACCCAACTATATGCGAGATACAGCGTGAAGTTAAAAAATATACATTAAATTACAAACTTATATTAAGTAAAATTTTCTTATAAAATCCTTATAAAATTTTTAAAATAGTCACGTTTTATATAATAGAAAAGAAGATGCTAATACTGCTAAGACTGTAACGCGTCGAGCTCAAAGCTAAGTAAATACTGCTTATCTCTGACGCAGGAAACAGGACACTTCAAAGGTTTGTACGTACAAAAGATTTTAATATTTTCTCATATCTTTTTTATATATTGTATTATTATTTAATATGAAGTGATATGAGTCCATTAATATAATAGAGAGGTGATTTTGAGGTCGTTGTGGTGCATGGACAAAAATTTGGGGAATGTAATGTTTAATACTTATTTCTTTGCTCTGGGAACCAGGCAAGGGTCGGCTTCGCTTTCCGCCAGTCAACAGGCGGTGTCTCAAGAGTTCGGCGGCAAGTTAGGAGCGGATGTGTCTTAAGGGGTACACGGGGTACGGATACTTTTCCCAGCTTCCCTCTACCTACCCTACTATTAGAAGGATACAGCGTGAAGCTAAAAAATGAAACTGGACAAATTTCCCTCACTCCGCCTAGCCAATATAAATAGTAAAAAAACTTCACTAGCCTGATTGAGAATCAAACTTCCAACTACCGCTTTTCAATTGGTATTATGGAAATGAAATAATTTAAAATTTGTTCCACAGTCACCTAAACTCGTTCTCAAGATGGCGCGATAGATAAATTTACGATGAAAAGTTCTGTTTCGATAGTTACGAAAATATAAGTTTCAATACTGGGACGTGATAAAATTTCCATCACGTGGATTTAACCAATTTCGTATATTTGAGTGTTATAATTTATATTATTTAAGCCTCACGCTGTATACCACACATAGCAGGTAAGACCGAGGGAACCTAGTGTTAAAACACTTCGTTCGCAATAAGGCACTCCGCACCTCACTTTCCGGCGATTTCTTAAGATAATGCTGTCAATTAATCAAACACACATGTTGAGTGTTGGAATGGTAAGAGTTTACCTCGACACCAGAGCGAGGAAATGAAAACATTAAATATTTTATTTCCTCGAGTGGAAATCGAAGTCACACCCTGACGCGTTTACACTAGCACGCTTTTACTCCTGCACCATGGCTGACTTCAAAAAATAATAATATATAAGATTAATCCATACATCTGTAACGTAATAACAAAGAAAAGAACAAAAGAAAGAAAATGATCTTTTATATACAATTAGCAACGTTCTACTATTATTGCTCAATAACGATTCGACCGTAGAAAATCCGAAACAAAAAATGCAATCGTTTACACATTTGCTTAATGAATTAACTTGTTTAATAAATGTTATTCCAATTGACAACCTTTTCTACTCAGGCTGTATTCCGCACATAGCAGGGTAGATGGAGGGAACCTAGTTTTAAAATACTCCGTTCCCCACTTTTTGCCGAGTTCTCGAGACATTGCGTGTTGAGTATTTGAACTCAACGGCAACTTGAAACGTATAAAAATATGAAATATACGTCTCTAAGTATGAGAATATACTTAATACATAATAATTTTACATAATATATATTTATGACTTTGCTTAAATATTATGCTTATTTAAAACTAAAAAGTGCTTTGAACATTTTTCAAGTAATTATTTTGGTCTAAATAATTTAAAACTAGTGCACTCACTTTTCTGCTTTTTGAGCGTTTCAAATCTATCTTTTTAGAAAAATTTAAAGCTTAAAATAAAATGCATTTTGAACGTCGAACTTAGGTTTCTTGCTTAGAAAATATATATGAGTTATTAAACATTTTTTTTTTATTTATATTTTATTTATGAAAAAAAAATTATAAAAAAAGAGAAAAAATGATAACCAAAATATTATCAAATTAATATGACGAAGTGGCGAAATTAAACAGTTACCAGAGCGGACTCAGAAAAAATGTAAATATTGATAAATTTATTAATTTATTAATTCATTTACCCGGGTGGGAATCGAACCGACAACCGTCGCGTTTACTATCACACGAATTGTACGATTAACACACGTTTGCATAATATTTACAAATATTCGTGTGAATACAAATTTAAAGTACCTACTAAAAGCGGAAATTTTAAAATTAAGCTCAATAAAAGAGCAAATGAGTACGTTGCAGTTGAAACGAAATGAAAAATCATATTAAGTGTAGACCTTTCCATTAAAGGTGGAATTTTAAAACGTTTACAAACCTACTATATGAAATGAAAATAGGAACAGTTTCGTAGCTTTCACGGAACAAACATTTTATCTGTTGAATAAAAATATCTTATGAAAATTTTAAAATACATCTACTAAAAGAGAAAAAGAACAGAATTTTCTCAAAGACTACAACACTGAAAAGGCATTTTTTCCATCACTATTCACACAGGTTCCTTTAGCCTTTCATGTAAACCAACACTTGTGTATAGACATGTCGTGAAAAGCTAGGAAATAACTACTTTGAAACAGGCAAAGATTATCTCATGTAAACACTCCTTTCTACAATTTTCGATAATTATCGAGACATGGTTTTTAGATGGTGGGACATAACACCGCGTTTATTATTTACTTTAAACACATATTTAGGCTATTTTTAAACATTACACCGTATTTTCCTTTGAGTACCCAAAATATCGAACCCACAACCCTTGTATTGACAGTTCAGACAGTTCAGACATAACTGACGAGCTCTATATCCAAAAATTATAACAAAATCTAAGAAAAAATTACATAATATAAAACAAAATTTATATGATATTTTACATTCAAAATGAATATTTCAAATGTGATAAAGTGGCCTAGCACCGATAAATCTGAACGTGGATCTTTTTATCAGCCAGCGCGTCGGGACTGACGGGTCGGGCTTACTGGAACGATTTTTGGTTTGTTCTTTCTACCTTTTTATCTCTTACGGTAAAAGATTAGAGACAGTGAATGAAATTTCAATTTTTTAAGTAAAGAACCGATGTACCCCGCATATAGTAGGGTGTGTAGACGGAATGTAGGAATATATTAAGAATAAAATATTAATACCGAAAAGAAAGACACAATCCAACTATTTGGAAATTCGATATAAAATAAAAAAATGTGATATTCATACGTAATATCAATATAATTTGTATCTAATAACAATTATCAACTATTTGTCTGTTGAATACAAATAGTTCAAAACTATTATAATTGAAGTGATTTACAATAGTTTTCGACTTGAATTAACTTCTATACATTCCTCGTTTTCAGAAGAATTAATTGGTTTTTTCATTTATTTCATAAATTTGTTTCAAATCTCTTCAAAAACCCAGTCCTGGTCACTCAGCCAGCTCTTCCTGCAGCAGCATCACGTAAAGTGGGTGGTGCGCTCAGTTGTCTGCTATCATCATCGTAACATATACAGGCCACGTCTTTGAAGAGCAGTTATTGCAATTGTATCCTAAATATAATAAAATATACATACATAAATAATATTTTGTATTAAGGCGCTCGTGATTTAATTTTTTGTAAAAAAGAAAAGAGAATGCTTCGAAAATCTGCTATGCAATTTATACTTAGCTAGTGTTTTATTAACAAAATATCTGAATTTCATTTATATGATTTTATATATTAATGATTTTATAAAAAATTTTCAGAATATTGCTTTTTCGTAGTACAATGTCACTCAGGGGCCCTCTGTCGTCAACATGTCTCAGATTGACTCAGTTATCATCATTGTGACATACTAAAATAACTGCGCATACATAATGCAATACTTAAACCATATTGTTAATGGCATTTTAATAATCATTCAATAATGAAAAAAACATATCTTACATAACATAAAAATGAAATTTTTAATTTGATAAGAAATAAAGTAAACTGCAATGATGGAATAATCATGTTCAAAGCTAAAAGATATTTAAATGAAAATTCTGAATTTTTTGATAGAATAAATCTAAAATAAGGCTAAAGGTATCGATTAGAAATTTACAAAGAAACTTATTATTTATTATAATTTGATTTTTTTTAGTATAAAAATAAAGTGTTGAGGCCGTCAAGGCGCAGGAGCACAGGCATGTGACTGTTAACGCGTCAGGTTGTGGGTTCGATTCCCACTCGAGGAAATGAAATATTTAATAATTTCATTTCTTCGCTCTGTTAACAAGACAAAACACGGCATTGAATTCCGTCACTCAACACGCAATGCCTGCAGAATTCGGCGGAAAATGAGGGTCGTCTCCCTCCGTCTACGTTGCTATATGTGGGATACAGCGTGAGGTTGAAAAAAATTACATAAATGTACTGAAGCTTATTATATTTTTATATAATTTTGTTTTGTTTAGTTCAATGAAAATTATGTAAATTTGTATTAATATAAAAAAACCGGTCAAGTGCGAGTCGGCCTCGCCTCCAAGGGTTTGAATTTCAAGCCGATATCTCCAAGCGTTCCTGAGATAAAGAGTCTTGATAGACAGACAGACGAACAGATAAACGGATAACAGTGATATTATAAGGGTTTCTTTTTCCTTTAAAAAGTACCGAGTCCTTAAAAAAAGAAAAAATATTAATAAGAAGAAAATAACATAAATGAATACTTACATACATACATAATCAACATCTAAAAATTGTAGCATTAGCCAAATTCAAATACAATATCTGCTGTATCGGATCATAATACATATTAGTATTAAATATTAAACACAAAAGGCAGCGTACGGCCGAAAGTAATTTCGAAGGGTGCTACTTGGGAGGAATACATTATTTACAATATAATCAATAAAATTTAACGTCAAAGGAAGAGAGAACAAACGTAACAGCAAAATAAAAGTAGTGTAAAAACACTCAACTCGGAACTCAACGCCAATGTAGACACTCTGTTTCCCACTTTTTGCCGTACGACTAACACTAGGTTCCTTCTGCCTACTCTGCTGTGTGCGGGATATATCGTGAAGCTTATTAATTAAATAAGCTTCACGATATATTTTTTAAAATATGAAACAAGTTAATTTCCACAATAAAGTCAAACAAAACACGGCGCTGAACGCCACGACCAAACCCTCTACGTTTCTAAAATAAACGGAAAATGGACAACGGTACGTCTTAACACTATTTTCTTCGTAAACCTTGAAATTTGAACCTGAAATTGTGTTACTTTCCTAATATAACGTCTATTAATAATTAAGTGAACTCAGTATTTTAGTTGGCCTGGAGCGAAAACTTCGTATTTAAGTGGAACCTTTTCTTTTTCACGAAAACCAAACGTTTTACCTTCAACCACAGTCGTGCCTTTTATAGACTTTAAAAATGTTAATGTTGATGAGGCCATTGTGGCACAACGGCATAACGTGTTACTAATAGAAAAATAAGCGGTTGTGGGTTCGATTCAGTAATTATTTAATAGTTTAATTTTCTCGCCCTGCTGACAACGCAAATAGAGATTTGCGCGATCGCGATTTGATTTGATGAAGGCATTAAGTGTTGAGTGCCCCCACTCAACACTTAATGCCTTCAGCATTCGACGGATAATGAAGAACAGAAGTGTCTTAATGGAACGGCGTGTCTTAACACTAGGTTCCCAGGCTCCCTCTGGCGTTCCTCTACTACTACTATGATACACCGTAAAATTATAAAAAAACTCTTATGTTCTTCACTGACAAAAATAACAAAACAAAGTATGAATAGGCCTAAATATAAGTAAATACAAATTATATTACATATTACATATATTAAAAGATTCAAAAAGTTCAATAGAAACTTTTTCATAGTACTTTAAGCTTCCCTCTAAGCGTGGTCAGGTGGCATAGCAACTTAACTGTCGACGTAAATAAACCTTTGAATATAAATGATTAGACATATTCTAAGACTAGTTTATAATTCATTATTAGTTCATAGAAGTACATTTTCTACAAGCTTAAGTTTATAGTATGGAAAGTGTATGAAAAGAACTTTGCACTTGGTAGGGCAGAGGGAAACTGGGGTTAGGGAAGATTCTCCGTTCCTAATTTTCTTCCGAATTCTGCAGGCTTTCGCGTGTTTAGTATTGGAACTCCACGTCGCGCTTTACCTCGTTATCAGAGCGAGGAAATGAAAATATTTAATATTTCAATTCCTCAAGTGGAAATTGAACCCACAACCTGACGCCTTTACAATCAGTGTCTAAAAATATCTTATAATGATTTTTTAGTTTTCTTTTAGCTACATCCTTTATCCCCAGCGGGGTACGTCTAACCTGGAGATTTTCCGCTTTCCACGTCCCACCTATATTGAGATTCGGAACTCAGCGCCGCGCTTGGCCTCGTCACCAGAGTGAAGAAATGAAATTATTAAATAATTTTTCTATTTATTTGTACCACACATTAAAAAAGATGCGTGAAAATATAAACTTTGAAACGTATTAAATATCACGTAAATTATAGCGCAATAGCGTTAAACGTTTTTAATGTTGCCTTATCACACGATATTATGGGTATTTAGAGAAGGTTAAAATAAAAAAATAAAACTTTTTCAGAAACTTCAGAAGATTGCTTGTGATGGCATCGATTTGAATTTGTTTTGGTTTTTTTTTCAGCTTCTACGTATACGGTGTATAGCAGAATATCCAGAGGGTATCTAGTGTTACGACACTCTGTTGATGACTTTACACTTAATTTTCGAAATTTGGCGTGTTAACTGGCAGATCTCAACGCCAGGCTTGGCCAAAGCGACGCAATACGAGTTTCGCGTTTGCAGCCAGATTATGCGGATACACCGCTGTTCCTTTGAGCATTTTGAAATTAACTTAAAATTAAATTCGTTCAATAAATAAAATTTAAAATTCGTTTTAACTCAAGAAAATATATGTATATAAATATTATTATCAAATACTTTATATAAGCGCAGCGTTCAGTTACGTCACTAAATACACGAAATCTCAAATGAGGGCGGAAAGGGCACAAAGTATTTTAACATTTGTCATTCTCTAACCCTGCTATACTGGATAAAGCGTGAAGCTAAAACAAATCTCATCCAAAACTCTCTTTATCTCAACCATTTCAAATCCAAAGGCATTCTCCACTTACCACTTGTGGTTGCGGAAAATTGAACTGTACATAACCTTGGCCCACAGTCATCGGTGGCTTATTTAGTTAATATCGATCAGTTAGAAATAGATGTTAGAATTATACATGAATAACTTCAAAGGCAAAGTCTGTTGGAAGAAGCGTGGCACAGTTGTACAGCGACTGTGGGTTCGAATCCCATTCAAAAGAATAGAATTGGATTTTGTTTTTATTCATTCTGTTCTTTTCTCAAAGAAATGAAAAAATAAATTTAAATATTTCATTCCTCGAGTGGGGATAGAACCCACAACCAGTCGATTTTGCAGCATATTTTGTGCCCCTGCCCCACGACTGGCCTCAAGCGACAAATAGTAGGTAATAAAGATATTTTAGTAACCCTTGGAGGAGGCGTATATTTAGCAGTGTTTTAGTTTATTTTATATTTATACACAAGGCTTGGACGATGAAAACTGCCTATTAGTTTCACATTGTATCTCCCGCATCTATATGCGGGAAACAGGGTAGGCAGAGGAAACCTGAGAACCTATTGCTAACACACTCCGTTCTCATTAAGTCACTTTCACCCCCGACGTGTTTGTCGCCTATTAATTTTGATTTAAAAATGAAATATTTTGAATAACATCTCGTAATCCTTTAAACCTTTGCAGAAGGAGGAGAACGGAGTGCCTTAAAAATAAGCTCTCTATGCCTAACCCGCTGTATGCGGGATGCAGCGTGAAGCTAACAAAATACCTTTTTTTTCCACGATAACACAAAAATAGTACCGCCAGATATGCAACCGTATCCGACGACCTGATCTACAGACAGAGCACTTATACCAAATTAAACATTACAAAAATACTCACCAAGCACTCAGAGCTACCAAAATTAAAGAGTTACGAATAAATAAATTAAAAAAGGTATACATATATATAAATGTACGTGTATATAATATACACAAATTTTAAATCGAATGTACGTCTGCCAAAACCGCAAACCTCCGGAACTACTTCTGTGATTACTTTAAAATTTTGATATCAAAGGAGGACATCGTGGCGCAGTTGTAAAATTTAAGTGTATGTACAATGGTTGGTGGTTCGATCGGATTTTCTATATGCTTATACTTTTTTCATGTTTGCTTTGGGTAAAAACCTCAGCAACTTACTTGTAAAGTGGAGTAAACGTAAGCAATAAAGCACTAGTTTCTAGTATTTTACCCTCACCGCCAATTGAAGAAAATACTTTTAAAAATTTTTAATTATCAATTCAAATTACGTTATAATAATTAGCTTTACGCTGTATCTCACACATAGCAGGACAGGCAGAGGAAATTTTGTGTTAAGACACTCTATACCCCACTTTATGTCGAAATCTAGAGGCATTAAGTGTTGAGTGGCAGAACTCAACGCCGCGCTTAGCGTCGACACCAGAACGAAGAAATATAAATTTAAATAAATATTTCATCTCCTCAAGTGGGAATCGAACCCACAACCGTCTCACAACAATCCACACCTGCACCACGACTGGCCTAAATTTTATATTTATAAACAATAAAGCTCTAAGCTTTCAGAACGTTATACGAAACTTAACGTAGGTAGGTGCCTGTACCTAGGAGACGCAAAGCAGTAGGAGACGCAAAGTGTAAATTAAATATTCAAATTGGAATAGGATTGATGTAAGTCAGAGAATAACAAATTTAGGCAGAGCTTTTAACAATACAATCTCGTTAGCTGTTTAAACTCGTTTACTCTTTGTTTTGTTTTAATTTTGTATGTGGAATATGTATGAGGAAAAGTTATTAGTTATTAGTTAAAGTTATGTATCTAAATTTAAGGCAGTCCGTTCCAATTAAGACACTTCCATTCTCCACTTTCCATCGAATTTTCGAGACAGTGCCTGTTGAGTGGTGGAACTCAACACTTTCGCTCTCAAATGAATATAGTGGGAACTGAACCCATAACCGTCACGTTTACAATCAGACATTTGTGTCATTTGGCAGATTTGTGGCGTATCACAAACAAAAAAAATATCCTAAATGAGGATCGAACCCACAACTGTCGCATACAATTGTTCAAAAGCTCTATAGCTATTATCTAAATAATATACTGTTTTACTTTTATATTAACTTATTCAGATGTCTTCGTAGTTGCGACGAAGTGACAAAATTGTCGACGTACGAATTGTTTGATCGTCTTATACGAGTATGTTGCGAAAACAGTCTAAAACCAATAGAATAAACCCTTACTATTCAATAGTAGTTTAGCCTATTTTATAAATTTATATTTACTTCTTCTAGAAGTTTTTTTAAAATAAAATCTTTGTTTTGAATCCAAAAAGGTTGTGTGGATATTAGTTTTACAACAATCTTTTTAGTGAAGCTGATTAATATTTCTCAATTGAACAGTAAAATACTAAGTAATAAGTTTAAAATGCTTTTACTTAGGCAAAGCGCGGTGTTGAGTTCCGCTTTTTAACACAAATATCATGAACATTGTTGTTTCATATTTTTTTACATTTTTAAAGTGTTATTCCACACTTAAGGAAGAAAATCGTTATTTAGAAAACATACAAGAACACGTAAAAATTCTTATTTCAGGCAGCTTGAACAGCACTTTAACTATTTACGAAAGTCTAGACTGCACTTTATATTGTTCCCACAGAAAATAAAATAGTACTTTCCCCTGAATGGAAATCGATCCCACTACCGTCGCTTTTACAGTCAAACGCAAAACCGTTCCCACTATTACAGGTTATACAAAATATCCTTTTCGTGTGATTGTTGTAAAATTTTTAATTGTCTCATATAAAAGCGGGAAAATTATGTTCGTGGCCCACGCTATACAATTAAACTATCTAATCTAAATAACTTTTACCCAACTTAAAATTTAGCATAACATTTTACCTTTTATTTTGGAACACTTAATAAAATTGTTGGGGTAATATGGAAAAGTAATGGATCTGGCTGGCTCTGGAGGCAAAGCGCGGCGTTAAATTCCGCCAATCAATATGCAAAGCCTTCACCATTCGGTGGGAAGTGTGGAACGCAAAATACTTGTATGTTCCCTCTATCCACCATGCTATTCGAGAAAAAAAGGGGGGAGCTACTTTTATTTAAATGTCTCCAATTTTCTTTCCGAAACAAAGTTTAGTGTAAACATAAACATTTACATAATAATATTTAATCATAGAGCATTTATTGCTGAAACTTCTCTCCCGAAGTTTCTACTTTGGCAAGTGTCGTTACAGCTATTCACGCCATCGTGAAAGTAAATCTGACAACCGTTGAAGCATGAATATATTATAATATAATACTTATTTAGTTTACTGAATTGTGATTTTTATGGTTGTGGGTTTGATTCTCGGGAGAAATCAATCATTTTTATTTATTAGTGACAGTCCAGTGACAAGATGCAGCGCGGCGTTGTTTCCGCCACTCTATATTATGCAATATATAGTCTGTCAAAGTGAAATCAAGTTTCTTGGAACAATTTTAAGTCATGAAAAACAAACATTTCACAACTACGTCGTCTTTTGGTCCTCTTTCATACTTTTTTACTACTTTTTTATTCTTCTTTCTACTACATATACTACGTTTGTTTTTATACGCTTATAGTTTTAACTATATTTTTCATATACTCTTAGCCGAAATACTTTTAAATATATTTAAAGAAAGTAACATCAAACGGTTCGTAGAAACTTAAGGTGTCCTGCGGATACTTCAACTAGGATACAAAAGAGAAAGTTGAGTCCTGCCAGAGCAAACACGATGATAGTTTACTCCCTCAAATGGGAATCAAACCCATAATTAAAGCGTTTACGACGGCGTTTGTGACTATGAAACGTCACTAGGTACATTCATGTATCACTGTACACAATTTTTTTCAGCTTCACGCTGTATCTCGCATATAAAAGACAGAAGGAACTTAAGTTTACGCCACTCACACAGAAATTCTCCACTCAGCCACACTCCTGAGTTTCCCCGAAATTAGGGAGGAGCCTTTGCTAATCGTCGAATAGCTGAATTAATGAAAATATTAATAAACTAGCGGCCCGGCTGCGGCTTCGCCTGCGTGAAGTACGTTATTATTAATTTCTGTCTCTATAAGTACCTACGTCCTATAAGTGACGTCCATGCAAAATTTGAGACTCCCAGCATTTGTAGTAACGAAGTTTCATACAAACATTCAACCCCAAAAATAACCCCTTACAAGTCGAATATTGCAAATTCCCGTCTTAGCGAGCATCTATTTCCTATGAGTAACCTCCGTGCAAAATTTGAAACTCTTAGCTCTGGTAGTTTCTGAGATTTCGTGATGAGTGAGTGAGTGACCTTTCGATTTTATATATATAGGTAATAATTCATTCCCCGGTGTAAAAATAAAACCCATAATCGTCGTGTATACAATCACGCGTGTACCACTGCTCCAGTATATTACATATCATTTTATTTCTTCCACAAATTTTTACAGAGGAAAAATATTTTTAGCTTTTAAAATATTTTATTTTCTCCTGCGAATTTTTATTAAGCACCTCATAAACGTCGAGTTGATTGTGTAATTAGATAACTCTTTTCAACGCTTTCTCCTTATTAATATTGTTTGTATAAGATTTAATAAAAGCACCCATGATTTTAAATGTACGTTTTTATGAAAATAAATATTATCAACAATGTAATTTAGAAGATTTAATATATATAATATTCTTTGGTTTAACTAATAAGATACTAAGTAAAGTATGTGTGTACATCTACACACACGGCCTCTCTATATATATATATATATATATATCTATATAGAGAGGCCGTCTTGATTTAGTAGCAAAAACGTGTGAATGTAAACACGACGGTTGCGAGTTCAGTTTCCACTCGGAGGAGCTAAATATTTAATATCTCATTGTCTCGCTCTGGCAACTAGGCAAAGCGCAGTATTGAGTTCCGCCGCTCAACACGCAATGTCTCAAGAATTCACCATAAAATATAGAATGGACTGTCTGGTTCCCCTCTAGGAACACTAAGTTCCCTCTGCCTACGTGAAACTAATTCTGTATATATAAACCTTTTACGTTACTGAGTGACTGACAGACAACAAGTAAGGATCTCTCATAATTCCCAAGGGAAATAGAAAAAATTGTATTTTTATTTTATATCTTAAAGTCCACGGGTACAAAGTTGTCGTCACCGAGTCACAATTTTCTATAAGGTAAACACAAAAAAATCAAATTGAGGACCTCTTTCGGTTTTTTCATCAGTGAAAAATATTTTCATAATAAACAGTGAGAAAAGGTACATTCAGCATGGATACAATATTATATATGTAGGTACGTATGCTAAATTGTAGTGAGATGCATATCTCAGGTGAATTTGAATTTTTCTTTCATTTTATATGCAACCGGAAACGCAAAGGAAGTAATCTTGGAAAGTGTTTTAGACTGTGTATAATAGACATATATATTTAAAGCTGTCGTGGCGCAGAAGCCCAGGCGTGCGACCGTGAACGCGACGTTTATGGGTTCGATTCCCACTTAGTCATAAAATATTTAATATTTTCATTTTCTCTCTCTGGTAATGACGTAAATCACGGCGGTGGGTTTCCTCACTCAGCGCTCAGTGCAATGGAAAGTGAGGACGGAAGTATTTTAATGATATTATATTTTTTTAATAAATTTATCACTAGGTTCTTTCTGCCTACCCTGCTAAGAGTGAATACATCGTGAAGCTAAAAAATATGTATATATTCGTCAATCTGGTCGGTATTTACGCTAAGTTACGTTTTTAATATTACATTTACACGCTGTATTGAGAATATATCTGCTCAGACAAAGGGAACGTAGTGTTAAGACACTGTGGCCTAATTTTTGGGGCATTCCGTGTTCTTAGCGAAGCTTAATGTCATCTTTTGTCTGGTTCCGGAGTGAGAAATAAAATAATTAAATCCCCCGATCAAAATCGCACCTATAACTGTCGCCTTCACAGTCAGATAGCGTGCCGCTGTGCCATGACAGGCTTAGAATTATAAATAAATTATGTTTTTTTAGGATTCTTTAGCCGAATGTAAAAATATATATTTTAAAGTACGCGTCATACAGCGTGAAGCTATTTATTTATTAATTAAATAACAAAACAATTCGCTTTACACATGAACATTTAAAATATTTACACAGTCACAACTCACCTACCGTACTATACTTACGAGTAATACGATTTCATAGACACAAGTATGAAATTCACACTGTTCAAACAACTAAAGTAAATATGAACACGAAGAAGGGGTAAGTAATTTACTGACGCGATACTAAACTTTGGCAAGACGAATATATTATATACAAGTTACTAAGACACGATCGTGGAATGGGGCTTTAATTATATTGGGCTATGGGTTCGATTTCGATATGAGGGGGTGGGTATGCTTAAAAAAAGTATATTTTTTTTCATCTGGCTTGATAGAGGGCTGCTTTGCGTGATTAACACATAATATTTTTGATTTTAGTCGTAAATGGAAGTCTCGTTTCTAAAGTTGCCCCTGGAAAGAAAGACTTTTAAATGAATGACATTTTGAGTGCAAACGCCGTAATTTTTAGGTGAAAATCAAGCCAATTCATTTCCCCCAGCTAGGATCAAACCCACAACTATTTACAGTCAAGCGCTGGCCGTAGTCTATTTTAATCTAATTAAAGTAAGTCACCAAGTAACAATATACTGAAATACATATGGTAACTTGTGGTTGTCATGTAACTATCGTTACAACATTGCTTAAGTAACACTTGTAAGTAGCTAATGTGATATCCATACCTATATTATAAATTCGAAAGTAACTCTGTCTGTCTGTCTGTCTGTCTGTCTGTCTGTCTTTTACGCAATCAGGCCCAAACCGCTAATTTAATTGTGATAAAATACTCATATAGAGAT